>JPHH03000077.1:0-127899 GCA_000750105.3 Tolypocladium sp. Sup5 PDA-1
GGGGTGTGCGGGGGGAGGCGCGGGGGGGGGGGGGGGGGGGGGGGGGGGGGGAGGTACCCAGCCGGAGCGCAGGGTGTGCAGGTCCGAGCCGCAGATGCCCGAGTGGGTGACTTTAATGTCCACGTCCGTCTCCTCCCACGGCTTGGGCTCGTACTCCTTCCAGACCATCTTGCCCTCGGCGGACGACGCGTCCAGGCCCATCCAGCCCTCGAACTTGTAGTCGGTCGTCATGGTGTCTGTGTGTGTGTTTCTTTTCGTCCGTTTACTCGGTTGGTGTTCCTGTTCAGCGTCGGGATGCCGAGTGTCTGTTGGATGTCACGGCTGGTATAAGTCTATGACGGGAAACAAGCTTCCCCCAGGGCTACGAGCTTCGCGAGCTTGATACTTATACCAGCGACTGCCGCCCGCCACCTACAGCATTGACTTTGCGGAATGTCCATCATCGCCAGCGTTATCACCGCTAATTCCAGCGTGGCCCTCGGGAATAGACTTTGGACGGCAGCCCGCGTGCCAAGTGGAGACGGGTTGCTAATCGCTGATGTCAACGACGCCGTCACTGCCGGCCACGGACGCCCATGGAGATCTGTCTGAGCTGCGGCGTCTGGTGTGCTCACTAATACAGTATCCTCGGGGCAGGGTGGGTAGCTAGTCATGTTTCTCGCACGAGTGGGATAACATGTATCCGTGGAACGTCAACAGATGCTCTGCAGTCCGGACTCTGTGCCACGGACATCCGGACATTACGGACTAGAGTAGTCCTATCCCGCGGCGGATGAACGCGCCGCAGAACCTCGGCAGCAATGGCAAAGGAACAGGACGAGACGCGACGATGCTCGGTCTGCGAGGGATCACCGCCAACAAGCGCGGGAAATAATTTAATAATTTCTTCGTCAATCGACATTCCAAAGATCTGGCCGGGATCTCTCCAGCGGCACCGGTGGACCCCACGGAGCCCCCGGCCCCGGCGACCAATCACGCTCCGCAGACTGAGCCTCGGCATGCTCCGCTCCTTCGATGCATCGGCGGAAGTTCCGTGTCCATCAGCACCTTGAAAGCGCCTCAGTTCCCAATGGCGTCATATCGCCGACGCCAACCATCGGCGTTTACGTCCATTCTTTTTCTTGCTTGCTTGCCTCTCCCACTTTGCAATACATATGCTCTCTGCCGTGGCGATGTAATTGTCAGCAAGGACGCTATCGACTCGGGATTGCCAGGGTCGCAGTGGACATTTGCGTTGGCTTGCGCGTTTTGCCTTGGGAAAAGGGGGGCAATCGACCTTGGGGCTGGAGTTTACGGTTGTTAGAGACGTTTTCTCCGTTGGGCGCGGCAGCTCAACTGCCGGCAGCTGGCTGGAAACTTATCAGCTGGGTTCAGGCCAACGTGTCGCGGTTCAGAACTTTAGAGACTAACAGCTGTTGCTTCGTGCCGTACCTGGCACTCTACGTCATGTCTACAGGCCTTTGCGAGCTTCGCATGGCCGTCCTCGATGATGGTAACTCTTGAACAACGTCTCCATGGCCGGGGTCTTGGCCCTGGGACCCAATGGCTAGCAGTCACTGTGCATCATCTACGTGATACGAGGCTTCGATTAAGATTAGGTCGACGGTTTAACTCAAACCCGTGCTCTTGAAGATAATGTTACTGGTCAATTTCTTGAACATCGTCAACCCGCGGAGCCATTCTAGATGTGGCATACCTCGGGGTTACCATAGCACGTCTCCGTCAATCCGACAAGACCCATCCTGACTACTATCAAAGTCACTGCCGCCATCGGATTGGTCCTGAACCCCATTCAACTCGGCTTCCTATGCATCCGCTTCTTCAACCCCGTTAGACTCGGCCTCATATCCATCCGCTGCCCGCCCTCGTCTCCATCTGCGTGACCGCTTTTTGCCATTCAGTCGAGACACTGATGTGATCTCCTGTCGATTCCGTCCTTGTTGACGCGTCCATGATCCGAGCATCCGTGAAATAAGGCGCTGTCGAGACCTTCCGAATAAAATCGCATACCATGCAGTGTTCGACTCCTCCACCGTCGAGGAAGCGACTCCGGTACTCCCGTGTTTCATGCGTGCTGCGAAGAGAGCTCCAGACGAGGCCGGTGAACCCGAGATTCACATACCTCGCATCAGTCGACCTCCATGACGCCGGTGTCAAGTTGCGATGACGGACGAGTTCTCGAAAAGCCAATTGTGAAAGCTGATAATCCGTCTTATGCTTCAGGCGGCTACCAAGCGTCGCACTGTTTGCTCCATGTTCGGTCGGCGCTTGTCAGTTCATCCCGTCCTTGGCTTGTGTGGGCAGTCTGGGCGGTTGGCGGTGGTGACGGGACCAACTACCTCATCATGGAGGGTAGCAAACAGCGGGCGCCTTGCCAGTGGTAGAAATATCGTTGCCAGCACCGCAGGCGACTCCAACGATGCCTTTCCTTTCCCAACAAAGGACCCCCGATCGGATTGAAGAACTACTGTCATGCTTCGCCTAGCCTTCCTCGCCGCTCTGGAGCTTGCCACGGCGGTCGCCCAGCTCACCGCGCAGTGCGAGTTCGTCAACTTCTCGCCCGCCAACGGGCCGGACCCCATCGCGTACACGGCGAAGTGCTCCGCGACGCCTGGAGGATATATGGAGACTTGTTCGCAGTTGGACCTCTCACACTGCCTGTCCAACCAAGACGGCCATCTGCAGCTCCCGATCGAGTACGTCAAGCGGCGATATAAGCCGTGACGCTGCCACTCTGCCGTCATGGGTACTAACGACGCCAACATCAACAGTGGAAGCGCTGCAGACTTTACCAAGACTTGTCCAAGCTGCCACGTCGACGGCGCAGGGACGCAGCTGTACTGCCTCTGCGAGCGCATGAACATGTCGTTTAATTACACATCGGTCGACCTGAGTACGGTTAACGAGGCTTCCGAGGTGGTCGTGTGCTGATGCCGAGGGAACAGACGACATCATTCTCATCCAGGAGGGCATATTGGCCTGCTCCACAACACTTGGGAAGGAACTCTCAGAATGTCCCATTTCACAGATTGGAGGCCGACCAACGCGACGTCGGTATGTCGCATGATGCTGGTTGCCAGGCCCTTTCATCCTTGTGCGAAAACCCGATCGGGGTCTGGGGTGATAATTAGGCCACGACCAAGTTGATTTGAGGACGAAAACCAGTTGCTAGGCGTGCCGAGCTTTGTCAAAGTCGGGTTCATTCATTCAGCTGTCGCCTTCGAAGCCATTGAGGAGAATCAAAGCGAACAGAGTCGTTTGCGATACGCCGGAAATTAAAAGTCCTGTGGTGCAGCGGTGACACTACCGAGGTCACAACAGCCGTGTCCGGCAGACTGGGAGACATCGATCTATCACGACCATTTGGATCGGGCCTAAGGCATCATGCAGTGCATCGTTACCTGCGGCTCAGTGACATGCTGCGCAGCGTGAGGTGCGATGCGAGATCCCGGTGGTTTGTTGTGCGGCGCGGGTGCGCGGCAGCTGGCTCTATATGAGCCGGAGGTACTTCGTACAAAGCCCCAACACTGCAAAGGCTTTGGCCGTGGGACATTGTCCGAGGAGGACGGCGGCTCATAACGTCCTCTCACCTCGCTGTTTCTTCTCCTCTTCCATCCTCGCTGCCCACATGGCGGACCCTACCGTATTCGTCAGACGGAACAAGAACGACAAGACTGGTGTCAGCTCCAGGATGAACGCAACGGCTCCAAACCAGGCATACTCCCAGCTTCGACGTTAGATTTCCTGCTTCTCCTCATCCTTGGACAGGCCACGCAGGTGGAACCACCGAGCCTTGTCCCCGTCAAGATGATAAAGGCTGGCGTGCCAACAAAGGGGATGAAGACGAGGGGCAGGAATACAGCAAGCTGCAACCCGAGGTACGGGATGAGGTCTGAGCCCAATAAACCGATGCCGTCGATGATTTGAAAGAGGGTCCAAGGTTGGCCGCGGATCCAGGTCTTGGTTGTTCCCAGCATCTTTACAACGTTAGGTGCATCATTTACGAGATGTCGGTGCGGAGAGACGATGTCTTTTTGGGAGAGCTTGAGGAGTGTAGCCTGAGACATGGTTAGCCGAGGAAATAATGCTAGTAAAAATAATGGTGATTTGTAAATGGACCAAGTATTCATACATCGAATGCGTCTGCGCGGCATGTGTCTAAATAGTAGCCTCCATACATGCCCTGTGCTATGGCCAAGGCTTCGCCCAAGGTCAGAACAATGGCGCTGAGCCAGGCGCCGGGGCCGTGAAAGACGGAGAGGAACGCATATTGGGGGAGGAAGGCGAAGTTGAAGAATATAGGGAATATTAATAGGAACACCAGGGACACCGGCAGCAGTTTGTAGATGAACAGTGGCCAGAGCTCGGGGCTGCGCAGGAAGAAGCAAAAGCCGCGGAGGGGGGAGGTACGACGCGGCGACGGCTGCGCGCTTTAGGTATGCGCTCTTATGAGGCTCTCCACGGAACTTGATGGGCTCCTTGGTGGCCATGTCGCTAGTTGAAGGTACTGTAGTCTGTGCAAGTGCCCCGAGCTTTTGAACGTTTCGGGAGAGACATCAGTGAATCAGATGGTGGCGTCGGGGTTGGTGCTCAAGGCGCTCCAGGCCTCCTGCCAAGCACGTTGACGCAACCGCGCCGATGAGTGGCTGCACATGCACGTCCGACGAATGCCCGAACGTCCCTCTGCAAAGTGTTCAACACTGGCAACTCGGATGCGGCCTGGCTCTAGAAATCCGCGAAAAATACACGGCTTCTGAGGACTGACGTGTCCAGCGGGAAACTCTCGACGTTGCGCTCTGCACAGGTACTGCGCTGCTACGGGTACAGGCACGCTCATGACAGACGGAACGTTGTCGGCCAAACCGATGCAAAGGCAAAAACCGTTCCTGCCACTTGGCTTGGAGGCGCGGGTGGCCCGTGCACGGGGTCGCACCAATGGAGATACCCGAATGTTCCCGAGCCAATGCGAACATTTTTTCTGCCGTCCCCTTGCGCCGTCGGCCAAGGAAGGAGCCACCCCCGTCAGCGCGGCAAGAAAAAACGACCTCAAAACCGCCGTCAATTTTTCCAGGTTCCTTCCTCCGCGATCTCCCTCATAACAACTCCATTTCTCCACGTCGAGAACCTCGAGCCTCAACTCTCCACTCCATCCCCTTGGCCTCCCCCAGTTCGTTCTCGAGCTCTTTCTCTTCACAATGGCTAGCGGCGCGCAAACCACCGGCTCGACCAAGGTCGACGCCGTCATTGAGAATGTCAAGGCTGCCGAGCCGCAGAAGCTGTCGGGCCTCGCCCTGTACTCGCGCTTCGCCCTGGCTGGCGCTGTCTGCTGCTCCGTCACCCACGGCGGTCTGACTCCCGTCGATGTGTAAGTCGTCTTGCCCTGGCGCCGTCCCGTCGCTTCCAGTGCGCCGCGCCTCTTCCTGGTGCGAACACCGCTGACGTCTCGCGCCCGCAGCGTCAAGACCCGTATCCAGCTCGACCCCGCGACCTACAACCGCGGCATGATCGGCGGCTTCCGCCAGGTCATCCAGAACGAGGGCGCCGGCGCTCTCCTCACCGGCATTGGCCCTACCTTCGCCGGCTACTTCCTCCAGGGCGCCTTCAAGTTCGGTGGATACGAGTTCTTCAAGCAGCAGTGCATCAACAACCTCGGCTACGAGACTGCCTCCAACAACCGCACTGCCGTCTACCTGGCCTCGTCCGCCGCCGCCGAGTTCTTCGCCGACATTGCCCTGTGCCCCCTCGAGGCTACCCGTATCCGTCTCGTCTCTGAGCCCACCTACGCCAACGGCCTCATCGGTGGCTTCACCAAGATCGTCAAGAACGAGGGCTTTGGCGCCTTGTACGCTGGTTTCGGCCCCATCCTGTTCAAGCAGTAAGTTTCCCCGCAAGGCTTGCCCCGCGACGTGGATTTATCCCGTCATCTACGCCCTGATTGCGCGGCTGACATGCGACGCAGGATCCCCTACACCATGGCCAAGTTCGTCGTGTACGAGAAGGTCGCCGAGACCATCTACCGCTCGTACCCCAAGAAGGACATGTCCGATGGCGCGCAGACCGCTGTCAACCTGGGCTCTGGTCTGATTGCCGGTTTTGCCGCCGCCCTCGTCTCTCAGCCCGCCGACACCATGCTCTCCAAGATCAACAAGACCAAGGGCCTCCCCGGTGAAGGCACCACCTCCCGTCTCATCAAGATCGCCAAGGAGCTCGGTTTCCGCGGCTCCTACGGCGGTATTGGTGCCCGTCTCTTCATGGTCGGTACCCTGACCGCCGGTCAGTTCGCCATCTACGGCGACGTCAAGAAGGCCCTGGGCGCTGTTGGAGGAGTTGAGATTGCCGCCTAAACGCATTTGCTTTGTGTGTTTAGAGGATTAGAGGGGAGGGGACGCATCGAAAGAAATGGGAAGAAATGGACAGGCACCCGAGGCAGTTGTCCTGGTATTGCCCAAGAGCTGGGCTTGCCCGGGTGGTTGGCTGAAGGTGCCTCTTGCATATAGAAGCGGATTGTATCGTTTCTGACATGGCTTCTTCGACATGGAAGCCGCCGTGTAAGATCGCTTACCGTTTTGATGGCGCGAGACCTTTGGGACGAGGGGATGTGGTTCGTCTCTTGTTTGCCTAGAGTAGAGCATAGAGTGGGCAGACTGGTAGCATTCCTACCGAGGGTTGTATAATAGTCGATTTCACGCGTTTCAAATAGACGGGAGTTTCCTTGCCTTGAGATGATGCTGCTTTTGAGGGTCTCGGGGGTGGTGATGGCTACATGCCTTTCGGTGTCTGCTCTATCGGCTCGGTTCACCGAATAATGATGATATGGTGATACCACTTGTAGTCTATTAGAATATTAAAACGCCTGTTTTTAAAGGATACGCAGGCACGCAATTAAATTCGTAGAATATCAGCATGTGCCTTGGACTCTTGTTGATGGCAGTCGATCGAGCCTGCACGCTGCGGGTACCCTGCTGGCGCTTATCTTATCAGTGCAGTAAAGTCCCAAAATTTCTTCGGCGACGCATCCCCCACGTCTGGAGCCGTCCTACAACAACCCAATTGCACAAAATTGTTGCCCAGGATGGTAAAACGAAAGGTCGCAGCGCTCGAGAAGCTCGATGCAGACTTGTATGTTCAAGACTCCAAGCCTATTGACCAAAGCTGACCCGTTGCAGCGCGAGCTTGCAGTACAAGATCCGCCGAGATCCCAAGTAAGAGACGCCGCCCTCTCCAGACAATGCACATCGCGCTGACCTCGGCCGCAGGTCCTACAAGGACGACTTCTTGAAGCAGTGGGAGCAATATGAGTCGCAGCGGGAAATCTTCCTCATGTCCCCGACGGCGGCCACGGCCGACTCGGTGGAATCCTTCCACAACATGATCGATCTGATCGCCCACGTCGCCGACTGCTACCCCCAAGAGACGCAGACCTTCCCCGACGACCTGAAGACGATCCTGACGCAGCACCACGCCGTGATACATCCGGAGTTGAGAGACAAGGTTGTCGGCAGCCTGGTGCTGCTGCGGCGCAAGGAGGTCATCGACTCTGCGAGCCTCCTGACGACTCTGTTCCCGATCCTCGTGTCGTCGCCGAGCAAAACCCTGCGCGAGCTGCTCTTCAACAAGATCCTAAACGACCTACGCAACTCCAACTCAAAGTCCATCAACCACCCGCTCAACCGAACCATCCAGACCGTCCTGTACAACCTCGTCACGGCCGACAGAGCCTCGCCCAGGGCCATCTGGGCAATCAAGCTGACGCGCGAGTTGTGGAAGCGCCAAATATGGACCGACGCGAAGCCCGTCGACGTCATGAAGGAGGCCTGCCTGGCAGAAAACGAAAAGGTCGCCGTCGGAGGTGTGCGCTTCTTCCTCGGCGGCGACAAGGAGCGCGAGGAGCTCGAGGACGAGAGCAGCGACGAGGAAGTCGACCTGAGCAAGTTCCGCCACCAGATGGGCATCAACAAGAAGACGAAGAAGCAGAAGAAGCAGTACGACAGGGCCGTCAGCAAGGTGAAGAGCATGGAGCGCAAGAAGAGCAAGCCCCATCCGCTCAACTTTTCGGCTCTGCACCTGCTGCATGACCCGCAAGAGTTTGCCGAGCAGCTCTTCTCGAGGCACCTGCAAAACACAAAGGCTAAGCTGTCGCTGGATACCAAGATACTCGTGCTACAGCTGGTCACGCGATTAGTCGGCCTGCACCAGCTGACCGTCGTGCCTCTCTACTCCTGGTTCATCAAGTACCTTAACCCGCGGCAGCAAATGGTCACGTCCTTCCTCGCATCGTTGGCACAGGGCACACACAACCTTGTGCCTCCCGATGCACTGGAGCCATTGATCCAGAAGATTGCAAACGAGTTCGTTTCAGAAGCGTCGGCAAATGAGGTCGCCGCCGCCGGTCTGAATTCCATCCGTGAGATTTGCGCCAGGCAACCGCTTGCCATGACGGACACTCTTCTGCAGGACTTGGTTCAGTATCGCAAGAGCAAGGACAAGGGTGTCATGATGGCGGCAAAGGGACTGTTGTCCCTGTACAGAGAGGTCGGCGCCGAACTGCTGAAGAAGAGGGATCGAGGAAAGGACGCCACCATCGGGCTGAAGGATGGGATCCAGCACCAGCGAAAGTACGGCGAGGAAGACGCCGGCGGCATCGAAGGCTTGGACCTGTTGGCCAAGTGGAAGGAGGACGAAAAGAAGAGGAAACGTGCGGCAAAGGGCCTTCCCGAGACGGCCGGAAGCGACGAGGAGAAGGATGAGGATGATGGCTTCAACTCGAGCGACTGGGAAGTGGAATCCGATGACAGCAGTGTCTCTGGAGAGTGGATCAACGTCAGCGACGATGAAGATGAGGCTCCGGCGCCCAAGAAGCAGAAGAAGAAGGGCGACGACGCCTCCGACGACGAGGACAAAGAGGAGCGCGAGGCCGAGCTGGAACGCATGACAAAACTCGCCACCACCACCATCCTCACACCCGCGGACCTGGCCAAGCTACAAGAGCTCCGCGCCGCAGCCTCCGTCGAAAAGGCCGTCAACGGCAACCGCCGCAGCAAGCACCAGAACGGCACCGAGAACCGGCACCGCGACGACGGCCTCACGGCGGAGAACATCGAGGCGCCCGCGCGGCTGCGCAAGCTAACCAAGGAGGAGAAGGTGGCGCTGGCCAAGGAGGGCAAGCCGGAGCGAGAGGAGCACAAGAGCACGACGGCGATCAAAAAGTCCAAGAAGGAGGCGGTGGGCAAGAGCACGAGCAACCGGGAGAAGAATCGCAAGAAGAACTTCCTCATGACGATCGGCAAGGCCAAGAGCAAGCAGAAGAGGAGTCTGGTGGAAACGCGGAGGGTGTTGAAGGGGCATGTGGAGAGGAGCACCAGGGGTGGGCGGCGGAGGAACGGTACGTGAGGGGGGGTTTTATTGGTTGTCTATGCTGGTAGAGATAGATGTTGCATTCGCGGGCGTGAAAAGAGATACCTTTCTGCAGTTGTTTCTTGTTGCTTGCTCCGACTGCGTGTGTCATGCCGTCGAGACGGCCGTATAAAGTGCCTCCGAGTCGGCAACTCGGGCAGCCCACCACCACCCATATCTCACAAAGAGAGGGTATCCAGCACCTCTCCGGCGACAAGTGAAATATCACAATCCTGTCCTGACCAGAAACCCCCCTACCGCCCCTCCGACGCCGCCCTCGCCCTCGCAATGCACGACGCGCAGTACAGCGCACAGCCCACGACCTCGCCGTCGCAGTCGGGGTTCCCGCACCCCAGCGCGCGGAACTGCAGCGTCTGGGCCGGTATTTTCTTGCCACCGCCGCTACCGCCGCCGCCGCCGCTGCTTGCATTGCCCGCGTTGTTGCTGTGCGCCATGGCGAGGAGGGTTTGTGCCGCGCGCACCACGTCCGCGTCGCTGTCGGCGCGTTGGCGCGTGGTGGTCGGCATGGCTTCCGCTAAACTTGTTACGTTGCTAGGTATGCTAACTTGTATTTCGTGAGCTTCTGCGACGGATGTCATGTAGGGCACCTGGGGCAGGAGGGGGGGCGTGACGAGGCAAGTGAAATGGTGATATTTGTGACTTGGCTGGAGGAAGGGCGACATGTGCGGATGAGGTGTTGATGGCGTTCTCGATGCTGGTAGGGAACTACTGGGAGCAGTCAGAAAAGCGCTGAACAGCACTGTGAGATGTCTGGCATTGATGGTTGTGAATGCATCATATACATTGTTTGCTTTCACAAAGGCCGACAGAGCCTGAACAGCCCGTCTACAAGAGCCAAAGAAGGTATCCAAAACTATATGCAAAACGTAAGAACCAAATGTCGAAAATAGAAACCCACATTAACGAGCGGTCTTAACTCCGGCCTCGCTTTCAATCGTCTTTTCTTCCCCCACGTGGTCTCCGTTGACCTGTTCCTGTCCAGCCTTCTCCTCCGTCGACCCGGACCCGGCGCCCTCCAGGTCTTCTTGGTGTCCGTGCATGCCAATCTCGGTGGCGCCAAAGGAGTCTAGTACTTTTACGTACGCGGGGACGAAGTTGACAGAGAGCGCATAAGTCCACGCCGCGACGAAGAACATCATAGGCACGACCATGGCGAATCCGTCGCCGTGGGCGTCACCGGCGACACCCGTCAGAGGTGGGACACACGCACCGCCGACGACGCCGGCGATAATGTATCCGCTGCCGCGCTTGGTATGGCGACCGAGGCCACGCATGCCGAGGGCGACGATGGTGGGGAAGCAAATGGACTCGAAGAAGAGGACGATGTAGAGCATCGAGATGCCAATGTTTCCGCCCTGGGTGATGGAGGGGCCGATGAAGATGATGCAGCAAGTCATGAAAGCGAGGAAGACCCAGCGTGGGCGGACGAATCTCATTATGCCGACTCCGGCAAAACGTCCGATGGCGAAAGCAGCTTGCGCGCCGGCGAAGAACTTGGCTCCGGTCGCGCTGTCCGTGCCGGGGCGCGTGCCGGTGGCGTAGTTGATGAAGAAGCTGGCAATGGCTATCTGAGCGCCGGTGTAGCAGAACTGGGCAAAGGCAGCGTGGAAGAGCTTATACTGCTTTCTAAAGGGTTTGTCGTCGGCGTCGCAGTGCGTCTCTTTGGCTTGAAACGCCATATCTGAGGCACACATATGTTAGTTGGCTGTCCGGGGCAGGGTCGGAAAGACACTTACCGGCGTCGGTAATCTCGGGAATATGCGCAAAGAAAAAGGCGGTCGCAAGAATAAGGACA
The DNA here is from genome assembly GCA_000750105.3 of Tolypocladium sp. Sup5 PDA-1. NCBI lineage: Eukaryota > Fungi > Ascomycota > Sordariomycetes > Hypocreales > Ophiocordycipitaceae > Tolypocladium > Tolypocladium sp. Sup5 PDA-1. The sequence continues at coordinate 11,210 of JPHH03000077.1, forward strand.
AAGACGGCGATGGAGAGGTAGACCCATTGCACGTTGGCGAGGGCGCGCTCGTCGCTGAAGTTGAAGAAGACGTAGGAGCCGAGGACGGGCGCGATCACGGTGCCGACGCCGTTGAAGGCCTGGGAGATGTTGATGCGCATCTCGGAAAATCTCGGCGGGCCGCACACTGCATGCCATTAGCCACCGGGCCGCTTCATGTGCACATGCGGGCTGGACAAGGGGCATACCGGTGATGAAGGGGTTGGCAGCCGTCTCGAGGGAGCCGAGGCCATTGCCGATGATGAAGATGCAGGCGCAGAAGCCACCGAAGCTCTTGGCCTTGAGGGCCGCGATGGCAAGCAGCGCGCCGACCGCATAGAGGCAGAGCCCCCAGATGAAAACGGCTCGGTAGCCGTAGTGGCGGAGGATCCAGGCGGCGTGGCCGATGGAAGCGAGAGGGTACGCGCTGGAGGAGCATCAGGTCAGCCGGATTCAAGGGGTTGCCCGCCGTGTGTTACACATCAGCATGCAATGCAGGAACTGCGCAATGACGTACCCAAAGTATGCGGCCTGCAGGCCCGAGGAACGCGCACGGTCGATGTGGAGGATGGTCTGGAAATGCTTGTTGAGGGTGTCGAGGAGGCCGTAGCTGAAGCCCCAGAGGAAGAAGAGGACGGTGACGAGGCAGATGGGGAAGATGGACTCGCGCAGCGTCAGCTCGGCGGCGCGGGTGCGGCGCGCGTCGTCGGCATTGAGGGAGCGCTTCTTGAAGAACTCCTGGGCGCCCATGGCGGCGGTTGTCGGTTGAGGCGCGAGCGAGCTTGCACGGATGTTCAGCCTTGTACGTCCGTACGGAGTAGAAGACTAGGCCCGGCACTCGGGCGCAGAGTTGAGCGGCGTCGATTGCTCACCAAGTTGGAAACGGTCGAGCAGAGCTTGGGACGGGAAGAAGAGACGTCGCAGTCGAAGCTGGGGACGTGATATTTTAACCTGCCCATCCAGAATGGCGGCTCCTCACAAGCTCAGACCATGTTGCGCCATTCCGCGCCGCTTGCGCGCTGGAGCTGCCGTCGAAGAGGAGGGATGGAGCGATGATCGGGGTGAATGGGCGTGGACCCAACCCTGGCTGGCTGTGGCCTCCACACCCACTCAAACGCGCCCTGCATCCTTGCCGAATCCAAACTCCCGTCGGCAAATTCTAGCCACCTATTCCCGTATCGACGTCCCCAAGTATCCACGTATCCAGCCGTGGACTTGGACCATTTTTGCCGCATTGCTGCCCACTTGGCGAAGCCGCCTTGACTGTCAGTTCTCGAACTGCAAACAGAGGTGAGGCTGTGCGTCTTATATGCCTCAGTCCAGGAGCAATTCGGCCTCCCTTGGACTTGGGTCACATCGCCTCGCTCTGATCCTGCCCTGCCTTGCGTCTCGCCGCACTCCGTCCGATGCCAAAGGATCCAGCAGCGGCCGTCTGTCGGCGATCCCACGGTACCACGTCCCACCAGATTGGCTCTCGCTGTCTGCCACGATGGGGAAAAACCTGGGGTGCTGCAGGAGGGCTGCTGCAGGAGGGCTGCATGATGGGGTAATTCCCCAGAATCAGCGTTCTGTGGGGAGTGGCGTCTCGGCACCACGATGATTGGAGACGGCGACTTCTCCGCCACCTCGAGCTCGACTCAATGATCGCCCGAGGGGAGAATACTCGCTCAGCATTGCCGCCTGGCGAAGCTCGTCGCCACGCCCGACACGCGACGGTTGGAGAGAAACGCGGGGACGAAGGACCACTGGGATCTGATCGTCGTCCGCTAGAAGCGATGGAAGTTTCGATGACGAAGGCTCGCAGTCTGTGGGCGAAACCTTCGTGGCCAGTGGTGGCGAGCCTCTGTCGACCCCCCGAACAATGCATTGTGCTGCGAACGGCCGTAATTGGCTCCTCGACTTTGATCAATTCGAAGAAAGAATGCCGTGGCATATTAGGGCGTCTCCGCCTATCATGACGATGACGATGACGATGCACTGCTCTTGGCTTCGTGGTTCTGGGCTAAACGGCGGGCGGTTTGTCTTGGGCTGTGAATTGTTCCGACGCTTCCCAACTGCTCGAGGGGAGACTCGACACACCTCTGCAACGCCACAGCGCGCGCGTGGAGGACTGAATGTTCGCCACGGACGGGCTGCTCACGGAGATGATGGCCCGGATTCGATGTCCGCTGCTGTGTCGTGACTCGGCGTGCTTTTGTTCCAGAAGCTCTGTGTGCTGGACGTTGCGGAGTGGAGGGCTTGGCTTTCCTCTTTGGAAGCTTGGCTCGCACAACATCACGTGCCAATTTGGACGTCGCAACTGCAACCCTGGTGAGAGGGCGAAATATTAAGAGACAACCTTTCTTTCTTTCTAGGTAGTTATCGGCTGTGCTGTTGTGTTGCCTGCTGGGGCATCACGGGTGGCACCGATTGCTTCGTCGCCTTGGGCAGCTCAGAAAGCATCGTTGAACCTTTCCGCTGCAAAAACATCCGCCTCCTGGCCGCCACCGTTTCGAAGAGACTGCTGCTTCAAGCGACTGCTTCTCTCTCTATTTCCAGGAATTCCCGGACGTTGCTTCGATACCCAGTTCGCACTACTAGAAGCTTCAGCCGCGGATACACAGCGCGGTGCGAAGTACGAAGTACAACTCCATGTACTCCGTACAAGCCCGCTGTAACGCTCTGAACCAAGGTGCCTGCTAGCCAGGAGGCGCATGGCGCACCTGCCACTCCGCACAAAGGTTCTGGATGTGCGTCTCGGTCGCGTGGTCTGGAATCGTCTCGCAGCACGAAATCCACCTCCGACCCTGGTGCGATTCACAGGACGTTTGTGCACGTTTCTCGTTCTTACCGCTGGAGTGGTTGGGCTCGGGTGGCTGTTCGATGCGTGGCTGATGGCCCGCGATGTGCTAACCGTTTACATGGGTAGAGTTTGGCAGGGGGTTCACCAGCCGCTCGCGCGAGTATAAATCCAACGAAATCCACCTGCATCAAGATGCGGTTCGTGGCACTGTGATGCCAGTTAGAACACGCTGATGGCACCCGCAAGCCGCCGACGTGTACGCCAGCGTTGCGAAAGATACTCAACTGAGATTGTCTCGGCATCCAAGCACATCATTGCAGCACACCAGGTCCTTTCGCGGAAAATTTCGGCACCGGCTCGACAACGTGGGCGAAACGAAACTTTTGCAGTTGCAACTTGCCGAATCCAATGGACTACTTGTTCCGGCGCAGACCCATTGCGTGCTGGCCCAACATCGCGACGACATCGATGCCCAGCAGCGGCGAACTCGACTCGAGTTTCTCAGGCAAGTGTACACGAGCAACAGACTCAGGCGCAGACAGCACAGGCAGGGGCCGTGTGCAATGGACTCTTTGACATAGGAGACGGCCGCCGGCAAGTACCCGGCCGGGGAGAATTGCAATACCGGAGTCGAAGGACGAGTACCTTTTCGATGAAGAGCACGATATGGACGCACAGCCCATTCGAAGCAGAATCCGCACCGCGGCTCACGTTCGAGAGGTTTTGTTGTTCATTGTTCCCACGTCAGGTGCTGCCAGTATATTGCTCGGGTACAAGCGTCTCGTCGTCTCGTCATCTCGGCGTCATCAATCGTTCTCTCGTTACGTTACTTGCGGTTCCTCGTCATAGGGGTTGGAGAGAGCCGGATATTGGGTGATCGTTTGGATCGCTCGGCCGCTCGATTCTGGGCAATTGTTGAGTCGGGCTGGCATGACGAAAGTACAGTCTTGACGTGCCGCTGTGCAAATCGAACCAGACCCTCTGGTATAAGAGGGGTCGATGCTTGGCAAGACCAGAGTGTATAGATCCCGAAGTCGACGCCTCAACGGTCGAGATGGAAGCACAGCGTTTCATCTGAAGGAGGAGAATTTGCGACTCGAAAATTGTTCGGGGCAAAATCAAGCTGGATAGCGATTGACTGATGGCTGCAACCGTACCACGTGGATACTGGATGTGCGTCGTACACTCGCATCGCCGGTCAGAATTTTGTGCATCGAATCCTGTCAAGGCGCTCGTCAAGTGACGGTCATAGACGGCAGCACGTGGGCTGCCTTGTCTTTTCAATGTGTTTCCTGTCGGACCCCCATGTGACAGCAGAGAAACTATTGTATTCTTGGTATTCTTGGCAGCGGGCAGCGCTGGTGGTAAAGTCCACAAAACTTTGCCTGGCCCACGGAGAGGGCTCGTGGGAATAACGACGGTTCAAGCGCTGGCCGAGCCCGTTACGAGCACCAGCACGACGGAAAACAACGGTTGGTTGACTACCCTTCACCATTTCCCAAGATTCTTGCTAGTTCGGCGCTGGTTGGAACACAACTGATAACAGTGGAAACTGCGGCCGGCCGAACACGGCTGGGAAAAAGCCCACATGAGGAGTGGTTTATGGCGCAAGACACGCAGGGCGTCTGCTGGACTGCCGCAGACGTCGCTCCTTGACAATGCAAATTCGCCTGCACGAGACGGAGTTCTTGAAGTTGGCTACGGGCACATGCCGGGGGAGAAACCCGGGGCGTCAAGGCAGTATTGATCGCGAGTCTATTCCCTTTTGGAGACCGACGGCTTGTCACGGCGCAGGGCTTTCTGCGGAGTACACCCAAGCAAACGCCATATATTGCCTCTGAGCGACAAAGTTCGCATCTTGGCACGCGACAGCTCAACTTGCGGTTTCAGCCCACTTGCCCGTCGATTCTGCGATCGAGTTCGAGTTTGCCGCGCGAGGATCCTGCGTTGAGTCGGGCATCTCGTACCGGCAAGAGCCTGCGACGATGTTGCGAGGCGTGCGCTTAGAGGTCGCGACGGGCTTGGCATAAACGTGCTTGCAGCGCTTTCTCCGGGTGGTTGACGGCGGACGATGGGATTCTTGGCATCTGGATCCGGTAACGCAGCAGCAAACGCTTTCGTCTCGGGCGAGTCAAGGGCAACCGACGATGCATGGAAGAGAGCATGTCACGCAGAGACCCAAAACCTCGAAGTGGATTTTGACTGACGGCCAAGGGGCTGCCAAGGGGCGGCTGACGAGGCGTTCTAGAATGTCGCGAGGACGAGATATCGACGAGGCCAACGACTGCCACACGTGGAGGTGACGATTGCCGTGATTGGCCAAGAGAAGCACGAGGTTCCCCGATTTGGAGGTGTCGCGGGCCTGTGTCATACGGTTCGTACCCGCACCTCCTTGGCGCACTAACTAACTTAGAGTGGGTGTTTAAAGTTCGTTTTTACCTTTGGCAGGGGTGCGTGCCTCTCGAACTTCAGCAGTTGCATCCGAGGGGCGACGCCGTCGGCGCCAGCAGCGTGTGCGCTCCCGTGAGCTACGGACGACTGGCGGCAGGATTCAGTTGGGCCAGTTGGTGGCGTGGCCTGCTGCTGAAGTGGGAAGAGGCCGTGATGGACCGTGGCCAGTCGTTGACGACCATTGACTTTGCGAACCCGGCTTGTCACTGCGGGTGGCGCATCCCTTCCATCGTTCGCTCCGGAGCTTGGGGTGGTGTGCCGTTCGGTACGAGCACCTGCACCCTCCCTTTGTGGTGTCAAAGCGTTCGAAGGGTCTCCGAGGATCTGGCTCGTGGCGATCTATGCGCTGCCGTGGAACACTACTACAGCCGTACTTGGCACGAGAGACTCACGTCTGTCGATGCCGTCAAGTCCCTGGCCGAGCACAGGTACACCGAGCTGGCTGCTCTGCGAGTTGGTCGCGTGCCTCTCCCGCAAGTTGAAGGCTCCCTGCCTGCTCTCGCCAACTCTGATCAGATCAGCGCCATCAGGAACACGCCCCGTGGGCCTCCCCGTTGCTGGCCCCACGCGGTCTTCATCCCGGCACGATGGAGACCTTGTTCGGGACCCTTGCCTCGCCCCAGGTCGTTGTCGACACAAACTTGCTCCAATAAGCATAACCGGCGCTGGCACGGCGAGCCAACTGGATCCGTTGCTTGCAGACCGAGGCGCTCTTTGGTGGCCTTGGCCCGCAGTCCAGCACGACGCCACACGGTTCAGGCTTTTGTCCAAGGTCCGCTCTGTTGGTTGCGCGTGGGTTGGGTCCCTGTCTTTATGCGGAACCTATTTGCCTCTGCCTCTGCCTCTGCCTCTGCCTTGACTTTCGTCTCGAGTTTGGTCGCTCGCACTGGGGATATCCTATATAGACCATCCAGTCCCTCTGTGCTGCCCTCCCCGTCTTTTCTTGCTCCGTCCCAAGTTGCACCTCACACCCTCTCCTTTTTTTCCCTTTTCCAACTTCCGGGTACTCAGGCTCCCCGTGCCTACGCCCGCTCTCACAGCACATCCCTCTTCGGGAAGAGAGAGAACAAAGGAGACAGGTCGAGCAGTCGTGGTACTGCCCGCAAAGAACGGCCACGATGACTACCCTCCACCAATACGACTACCTCTTTGCCGTCGGCACCATCTTCGCCTTCCTCGATGCGTGGAACATTGGTGCCAACGATGTCGCCAACTCGTGGGCCAGCTCGGTCTCCTCCCGCTCCGTGTCCTACCTCCAGGCCATGCTGGGCGCCTCCGCCATGGAGTTCACCGGTGCCCTGGGTGTCGGTGGGCGTGTAGCCGACACCATCCGAACCAAGGTCGTCGACATCAAGGCCTTTGACGACCAGCCCGCGCTGCTCATGCTGGGCATGGTTTGCGCCGTCATCGCCTCGTCCTGCTACCTCACCATGGCCACCCGCTTCGGTATGCCCGTCTCGACTACTCACTCCATCCTGGGCGGTGTCCTGGGTATGGGCATCGGTGCTCTTGGTAGCGGCGGTGTCACCTGGGTTGGCTACAACAAGGACGGCAGCGTCAACATCAAGGAGGGTGTTGTTCAGGTGAGTCTCCATGAGGCATCGCTTTGAGTTTCTTCATCGGCTGACAGTCCCACTTCGCAGGTCTTCCTCGCTTGGATCATCGCCCCGGTCATGTCTGGTGCCTTTGGTGCCATCATCTTCACCATCACCATGTATGGCGTCCTTCTGCGCTCCAACCCCGCCATGAGGGGTCTCATTCTGGTCCCCATTTACTTCTGGGTCACGGCCTCTCTCATTGTCATGCTCCTGCTCTGGAAGGGTGGCGACTACAAGGTCGACCTGACCGAAGCCCAGATCCCCGGTGTCATCGTCGCTACCGGCGCCGGATGGGGCCTGCTCATGGCCATCTTCCTCGTTCCTTGGCTGTACCGAGTCGTCATCAAGGAGGACTGGCAGCTGCGCTCCTGGCACATCCTCCAGGGCCCGCTGCTGCTCCGCCGTGGCGAGGTGCCTCCTCCTCCGGCCGACTTCAAGGGCGTTGTCCGCAACTTCTACGAGGGCCACTTGACCCGTGAGGAGCTCGACGCTCGCCGCGCCCAGCACGCTGCCACCGTCACCGAGGACGTCGAGGGCCAGCACGAGAAGAAGGTTGCCGGCTCCGACACCTCTGCTCAGGACGTCGAGCCCGTCGAGAACGCTGCCCCCCAGCATAAGTCGCTGATCGGGCCTAAGCCCGAGGGCCCCTGGTACACTGGCGCCTACATGTGGTGGTTCGTCAAGTGGCTCGTCCTCCGCGGCGTCGACCAGGACGTTGTCAGCTCCCAGAGCGACAAGTCGGTCATTGCTGGTGACGTCGAGGAGATCCACGCCCGTGCCCGCCACTACGACAACCGCACCGAGTTCCTCTACACCTTCCTCCAGGTCATGACCGCAGCCGCCGCGTCCTTTACCCACGGCGCCAACGACGTCGCCAACGCCGTCGGCCCCTATGCTTCCATCTACCAGATCTGGCAGAGCGGCGCGATCCCCGGCAAGAAGTCGCCCGTGCCCCTCTGGATTCTGGCCTTTGGTGGTGCGGGCATCGTCATCGGTCTCTGGACGTATGGCTACCACATCATGCGCAACCTGGGCAACCGCGTCACCCTCATGTCGCCGTCGCGTGGTTTCTCCATGGAGCTGGGCTCCGTCATTACCGTCATCATGGCCACCCGGCTTGGTACGTATCACCTCCTGAACATGTTCGGTCGACACATTTGCTGACTCTCTTCCCTCACAGAGCTCCCCGTCTCTACCACCCAGTGCATCACTGGCGCCATTGTCGGTGTCGGTCTCTGCAACGGCGACTGGCGCGCCATTAACTGGCGCATGGTTGCGTGGATCTACCTCGGTTGGTTCATCACCGTGCCCACCGCCGGTCTGATCTCCGGTATCCTCATGGGCTTCATCACCTACTCTCCTCACTGGTAAGGGTGCGTGTTGTCTGCATGTTTCGATGTTTTAAAGCTGGCCGGTCCGTTTTGGGAGCTTGTTTAGACGCATGATGGGTCAATGATGGGAGCCCCGATAGGAGGGGAGGGAAAAGCGTTCTAGTGCTGCATGTTGCATACATGTGGAGGATATATACCCAGTCAAGCAAATAATAGAAGGTCAACAACCCTTGCTTCGATGCAATGTGTATCGGCAGTTGAAATCCTTTGATGGTGCAGGTTGGTACTTGAAGGCCCGCATTCTCGGCCAGACCCGGCATACGATCCGACTCAGATGGAGCAACCAGGGGCCCATGTTGAATCGAAGATGTGGTCAATCGCGGGGTCTCTTCATAATGATTCGATCCTCCGCCGTTGAAGACACAGAGCCCAATCCACGTCGGAAGCGGCCGCGCAGCCCGTCGTCGGTCCAGTCGTGTGCGTGTGACTCGAGGGGTCGCACAAGGGAGCCCACCCGTACGGAGCGCGCACAGTCCATTGGCTCGCCGCACGAAGCACGCAACGTGACAGATGCATGCAGTGAAAGGCCTTCTGCGTGGCGTTTTTTCTGGCATATGGAGTTGACCTTGGCTATGAAGAATGTGTCGATGCCCGACTCTCTGACTCGACGGCATCTCGGACCGGCCCGGTCTTTGGCGGCGCAGGGAACAATAGCCCGAAGACTTCTTCTTTTCTTCTTCCTCACTTGTATGCGAGGAACGCTGCCAGGGGCCCTGGACTGTGGGACGAGTCCCTGGGGATGGAACCCTACGTCCCTCGCCGGCGATACTCGGTATCCGTACCTGCAGCAACATCACTGCAGCCATGCCGGCCTCGCATGCTCAAGAAGTCATGGAACGCCCAAATCGTCCCCTTATCTGCAGAAGCACGGAGCAGCAGCAGGGCCCCTCGGCTATTCAAGGGAGCACCCCCGTTCCCGCTCGTCCCGCCCTGTACCCCCCCGGGGTCCCGCCGCTGGGCCTGAGCTTTTTTTCTAGAATTCGCTCCCCCCAATCCGCGACCAGCTCGCGTGACACCGCCGACGATGCAGAAAGCGACGGCGGCGGCGTCTGCCCCAATGGCATGTGAGACGCCGAGCAGGTAGTAGGGCCGTGAGAAAAGCAAACATGCATGCTTGTGATGCCTCCTGAGTCCGAGGGCTCCCGTCCACGGCCCAATCCCCCCCCCCCCCCCCCCCCTGGCTGGATATGTGTTCAACTTGGCCGCTATGCAGCTAACAACACGTTCCTGTTCTGTTTTTAACCCGTTCCAACGACGTGTTATGTTAGTTCGGTGGCCATGTTCCCGTTTCGGTGAACCCGCCATTTGTTCACTCGGCGATCTCCCGTCTCCTGCTGTGTACTGAAGCAGTACAGTCGCCGCACCACCAACAACTCACGCACACACGCCGAGCCCCCCGTCCGTCTCGGCGGCGAGTCGGAGGGAGGGCAGGGAACCTCACACAGACAGCGCTGCGCCGGGCCACGGGTGGCTAGTGAATCCCTCGTGGTGTTGCTGGCCGTCTCTGTGGGAGGGGAGCACGCGAGGGGACGCTTCTGCGCACGCTTCAGCTTCAGCTTGTGTTCAGTGTTGGTCCTCGTTCACCCGCCTGCCTGACACACCATGTGGCGAGAGAGGGTAGGCGACGCAGCCAATCCCCGAGGGACGGCGGGCTTGGGATGATCGTGGGGAGACGGTCTTTGATGGGTTCTTCAGCTGGGCCGTGAACAAAGGGTTGTGAATCTCGTACAAGTCCTGCTCAGTCGCCTGATCCGTCACATCGACGGTGGGGCTTTGGAGGGACTGGACCGGCGTCTCTTTGTAGGTGTGAGATGTGAGATTCTCTCGGTGCTATAAATACCGAGTTCGTCTCTTCTTCCTTCTGAATAAAGGCTCTCACTTAGACCTCATCGCCCTCTGAGTCTCGACCACCACTCCTCGTCTCAAGCTCTCAACTCTCAGCCATCGCCTCAACCCCATCGTTTCGACTGCCTGTCCTTCATCTCACCATGAAGGTTGCAGTCATCGGTGGCGGCCCGGCCGGCCTCGCCACGCTCAAGTTCCTGGCCACGGCGCATGAGTTCTTCCCCATCGAACCCATAGAGGCTCGCTTGTTCGAGGCCGAGGCCAACATTGGGGGCACGTTTGTCCACAGGGTCTACGAGGACGCAGAGGTGTGTGGTTTGCCCCCTCTCCCTCGCCTTGTGCTCCGGTGTGCCTACGCTGACACGACTTGCAACGTGGACAGCTCGTGTCGTCCAAGTACCTGACGGCCTTCTCCGATTTCCGCCTGCCGCTCGAGGCACCTGACTTTGTCACACCCAAGGCTTACGTCAAGTACCTCCACGATTACGTCGAGGCCTTCAACATCGGTGGTCTCATCGAGTGTCTGGCCAAGGTCAACCGTGTTAGTCGCGGACCCGGAGGCTACGGCCACGTTCTCCACATCAGCAAGCCCGATGGCGGTGACTTTACCTTCATCTGCGACGCTGTTGCCGTTTGCTCTGGCATCCACGTCTTCCCAAACATCCCCCAGATCCCGGGCATCGAGAGGGTCCCGATTGTGCTGCACTCGTCGCAGTTCAAGCTCCGAGAGCAGTTTGGCAAGGGCGCCACCGTGGTGGTCTGCGGCGCCGGAGAGACCGGCATGGACATTTCGCACCTCGCAGTGACGGCCGATACTGCTTCGGTGACTCTCTGCGCCCGAGATGGCTTCTTCTGTGGCCCCAAGGTATGTCAGACCACCCCCCTCTGAATGGCCAACAACTCACGCTGATGTTAGATCATCCCAACTCCGGTGCACGGCAAGCAGGAGGCCCCGACCCGGCTCAACAAGCCAGTCGACACCTCAGTTGCGAGCTTGTTCGACACTGCCTACGCCCATCCTGTGCTGCAGCGCAGCCCCCTGCTCTGGTTCGCATACGACCAGTGGGTGAAGAAGATTCACGTGCTCATATCGGGCACCGAGGAGGGACCCGATCAATGGGTTGGCCACATCAGCAGCGAGCGCAAGAACCTCGACTCCAGTAAGTTGGACGCCGCCCCCATTCAAGTTAGAGCCTTTGCTTACACGAGTAGTCTTCCTATGCAAGTCCGCCCGAGCCTTGCCGTACCTCTCTGAAGGACACCGCTCCGAGTCCTGGTGGAACCGCACCCGCTCTTCCATTCTCAATGTGCCGATCGAGGACACCAAGGGCAGGAGGATCGACGTCATGAAGTGGCCAAAGATGATCGACGAGGCCGGGTTCATGCACTTCGAAGACGACCAGTCGCCAGCCAAGCGAGTCAAGCCCGATGTTGTCATCCTCGCGACAGGATACTCGACCAACTTCTGGTTCCTGGACGGCGACTACCCTCGGCTGGGACAAACCAACGTCCGCGGTGTGTACAAGCATGGAGACGTGTCTGTCGGCTTCATCGGATTCGTCCGACCGGGCCACGGCGCGATTCCTCCGTTGGCGGAACTGCAAGCCCAGTTGTGGGTGCTTCGACTCCTCCAGGACCAGTTCCCAAAGGAGGTTCCCCAGGGGCCCGGCCCCAATGCCCTCGCATCCTATGACATGGACTACAAGCTCCATGCCCGTTGCGGATACGACTTCTTCTCCACGAAGCGAGGAGTCGACCACGAGTCGTATGCCTACCAGCTCGCCTTGGACATTGGCTCCGCACCGACCATCACGTACGTGATGAGCAAGGGCTGGAAGCTCTTCTTCACGTGGGCCATGGGCTCCAACTTCAACCCAAAGTTCCGCCTTGTCGGCCCGTGGCAGTGGGAGGCCGGCGCCGAGGAGATTATGCGAGGGGAGTTGTATGGTGTCGTCAAGCGATCAGGCGGGTTCATTTGTGAGTATCCCCCGCGAATCGGAGGGCCAGTGCAGCCTTGCTAACAATTGCGAACAGACCTCCTGACCTACTCAATCCTCCCATTCATCGTGTTTGGGATCATGAGCGTGGCACTGTATGCCGGGTTCGGCATCGTTGGGCTGTTGGCTCGAGCTGCGGAGGGACTCAAGGTGAGGTTCACCGGCGAGGAAAGCCAGCGATCGAAGTCAGATCGCGACTAGTAGCCAGGCAGGCGGCGGATGTATAATGGACTTTTAAATTACCTAAAATGAAGCATTGTTTTGCACCACTGATGAAGCATTGAATAGCGAGTCGTGACTTAATGTAGCTCAAGCGAGATCCCCGTTGTAGGGTACGGGCCTCGGTGAAGGCTCAAGCGGGGACTTGGGGTACCGGTGAATGCGGGGCTCACCGTGGTGACTTGACCTGACTTTACAACAATTTTTCCGCTGCTGCCAACCGCGTTCCCAAGCCATTCGCCAGCAACGCCAACGCCGGTCGCAATGCCCAGGAACACGGTCCAGCCCAATGGCTGGATAGCGCTGAGGCTCCCAAGCGACAACGTGCGAGTCCTGCAGGTGACACCAAACACGTTTGTGGCCCTTTTCCAGCGTTGATGCTACGGTTACTCGCAGACATGTGCGACTGACACCACCGCAGGACCATATCGCTGGGCAAATACGGCTCGTTTCCGAGCAACCTCATCATCGAGCGGCCGTTCCACCTGACCTACGAAGTCCAGGAGAAGCGCGAGGGCGAGTCATTCTCGCGGCTGCGCGTCGTGCCTGGCACGGAGCTCAACGCCGACCTGCTGGCCGATACGACCGCCGAGACCACCGCCGATGGAGATGACGTGATCGCCGCCGCCGAAGGGGAGGAGCTCGCGCTGGTGGACGAGACCGGCAAAGTCGTCGCGCAGTCGAACCGCGAGATCATCGACGACTCGGCGCGGCAGACGCTCGCGCCGGAGGAGATTGAGGAGCTCAAGCGCAAAGGCGCATCGGCGGGCAAGGAGCTCATCGCCAAGCTCATGCTGTCGCACACGGCCATCGACCAGAAGACGGCGTACTCGCTGGCCAAGTACAAGTTGCTCAAGGAGAGGAAGTTCCTGCGGCGCTTCACGGTGCTGCCCCTCGACGCGACGATGCTGGCGCAGTGGATGCTCGAGGACCGCGACCCGAGCAAGATCCTCGAGATGCGGCAGGAGACGATTGGGCTGGTCGGGTGCTGGGCTGATGTGCATTTTGGAGGCCTGCCCGTGGAAGGGGCATCTGAGCCGCACGGCGGGAGGTGGCTGGCTGTCGACGACACTGGTGGCTTGTTGGTCACGGCGCTGGCGGAGCGGATGGGCATCCTCTACCAGGAGCCGCAGGAGGACGATGCGGAGGAGAAGGCCCACCAAGGAAATGGACAGGTTACAGAGACGGCACCAGCCCAATTGCCATCCAAGGACACGGAGGAGAACCCAGAGGAGCAGCCGGCCGCGGCGCCCTCATCTCCCAGAACCCAGCGGAATCCTCGAAAGCGGCCCCGTCGCGACGACCTCGACGACCACTACGCACAGACAAACACCATCACCCTCATCCACTCCAACTCGCAGCCCAACCTCTCCCTCCTGCGCTACTTTGACTTCGACGCCAGCGACCCTAACCCGCGGTACCCCTACCACCCGCTCTTCACCAACCTCCTCCCCGTCTCGTGGCTGCAGCTCGTCAGCCCCGACGAGGACGCCGCCTACGCTGACAAGCCCGCCGACGTTGCCCCCGAGGAGCTGGCCACGTGGAAGACGAACCGCCGCGGGAACTACCACCGCAAGCGCCGGCGGTGGGCGCGCACCCGCCAGATCGTCGACAGCGCCCGCGCAGGCGGCTTCTCCGGCCTCGCCGTCGCCAGCACTATGGACCCCATCTCCGTCCTCCGCCACGCCCTCCCGCTGCTCGCCGGCGGCAGCCCCATCGCTATCTACTCCCCCAGCATCGAGCCCCTGACGCAGCTCGCCGACTGCTTCAGCATCGCCCGCCGCACGGCCTGGATATCGTCCCCTCCGCCCAGGGCCGAGGGCCGCACCGTCGCCGACCTCGACGCCTGGGAAGGCAGCGCCGAGTTCCCCGTCAACCCGACGCTGGTGCTCGGCGCGGGCGTGCAGACGAGCAGGGCTCGGCGGTGGCAGGTGCTGCCGGGGAGGACGCACCCGTTTATGACGGCCCGCGGCGGCGCCGACGGGTACGTGTTTACGGGGTGGAGGGCGATTCCGGCCGAGGGGAGGATATCGGCGAGGGGCAAGTTTCAGAAGAAGAGGGTGGACTGATTTGATGGGGGGATATGGGGGTTGGCTGTGTCGAGGACAATCTGGAAAAGTAAATGCTTGGATTATGGACACGGATGGGAAGCATATAGAGCCAGGAGATACCCCTGAATAGACCGATCTGCATCGGCTCCGTATTGGACCCAATCCACCAGATGAACTTGAGAGTTGTCACGGCACGCTAACTAAGGTTGCTTGCTCAAAAGGGTTGCGTAGTTTCATGGAAATGTTCTAGTGTTCCAAGGCGAGGGCAGCTTCTACAGCGCCTTGCCCATAAACTTTCTCTTTGTAAAGCTCAGCCACCACTTGCTGGGCTTGGTCTCGTCGTCTGCGTAAACCCTCGCGAGTAACCGGGCCGCGAGCTCTTGCCGTACCTGCGCCATGTATTGCTTCAACTGCTCAGCGTCCTGTCGGTCCCTGGGCGGCTCGTACATCTGCAAATTCGCCCATAGGTTAGCCTTGCTGGACATCCACATGTGATCCTCTCCACGGATAAAAGGCTCACCTGGTTCAGCGGAAAGCCCGGGTCGCCGGGGATCGCAAAGTTGAGGTCCAGGGCCAGGTTCATGACGTCCTTCTGGGCATCGCGCACGCCCGCCGTGGGCTTGATCTTGTGCAGGCAGTCGCTGAGGAACCAGATGCCGTAGACGAGCAGGCGGTCGGCGGGGCCCTGGATCTCGAAGTTGCGGAAGAAGGTGTTTGCGCGGAAGAGGGCGAGGACCTCGTCGAGGATGTCGTAGCTCTCGCTGTCCGGGTCCGGGGACTCGCCGGCGGGCAGGGGCGTTGCGGGGGCGGGCAGGACGTAGGCCGGGCCGCGGGTCTTGGTGCGGAGGGGGAGGAGAGGGAAGTTGCCGATGAGGCGGGGAGGGTTGGGGTCCTGGTTGAAGACGGAGTTGTAGGCCTGGAAGATGTTAGCCGTGGTTCGTATCGTGATGACGACGGGTGACGATGCGCCGCTTGTATGGGAAGGGTCCCGGACGGCACGCCGCTCGCAATGCAGCATAGAATGGAGAGAAGGGGTTGACAGCTGCAAGCATAGGAGATTCCGATACGTACCGGCATCTTGAACAGCGACGGGGGAGCTGCAATGAAGCTGCTGCGATGCGTCGTCTCGTGCGCAAGTGGTTTGGCGGGGCTGCTGCTCGCGAAGCTGCCGTCGTCAGTAGGGTGGGGCAGTCAGACGCAATGGGAGCAGGCAAGTTGATGCCTGGGACTGTGATGACATAATCAGGCATCAAGTCCGCTGTGGCTGATGAGTCTCTCGCCACAACAGTTTTGCTGGCTACCTAATAGATCACGTGAACTCGCTCATCGATCGCGCCGCCCCGAAGCGGGACCAGCTGGGCCCGTGCGCCCGCTGGTTAATTCGACGGTCAATTCGACGGCCAATTCAATTACAGCTCGGCACGGCGGCGCCTTGGATTGATCGGATCAACCGGGACCATCTGATCTTTGGCTACGGCGGCCACGGCAGCTACGATAGCCTCGATGAATTCAACGGCAGCTTGCGGCAGCTTGCCCGCCTGCTAATTCAATTGCGGCAGCTTGCCCACGGGGCCCTGGATTAATCTAATTAATCGGGACCATATGTTCTAGGGCTCGAGCAGCCACTATAGCCTCGATATGCTCAATTGGGCTATTTTTATCGCGGTAGCTAACCTTGCCTGCTTGCCTGCTTGCCTGCTTGCCTTCCTGTCTGCTTGCTTCTCTGTGGACTCTTTCTCTATCGAATACGCTATCTCTCTTTACGATCCCGATCTCTTCTTTCCCTACGTGTCACATTACAGGATACCGTAATGTTGCATCACAGGATATCTTCAAACGCTTCCTGCCTCACAAGGCGGTCCGACCACACGGCAGCCAGCCGCCGGCGCCCGCGGCGCCCGCCACAGAGCCTCAATTTATTGAAGATAAAAGGAATCAACTTCCCCGGTTAATTAGATAGAACCAAGAGTCTCTACGCATTCCAATTATCCCTCAATTAATCCCCTTGTCCTGTGATACTACGAGCCGGACTATTCCTTCCTTCCTTCCTTCCTTGCAAGGCATGCCTCTTACTGCCTAGGGCAGACTCGTCCTACGGACCCTGACTTAGTAGGGCCGTTAGAGCCTAAAGACTGGGGGAAGAGGAGCTCATGCCTTAGGGAGGTTGTGAGACTGCTTGTTCCTTGGGGCGGTTGCGAGACTGCTTATTCCTTAGGGAGGCTGTGAGCCCCTGATTTTTTTTAACGATTGCTTGCGCTGTTTGTCTTTTCCTTTTGCCTGGCCTTGCGGAGGCGCTGTTGGCCGAGCTTGGGGAGGAGTTTGTCGAGGCGGAGAGCCGGACCTAGGCTCCGGGCTCCGGGCCCCGGGCACGGGGCTAGAAATGTGGCCTCTTCGGGCAGGGTTTTCACACACACACACACACGCATATTCGTTATTCATTATCATGCATCAGCCTTTTCCTTCTTCCTAGGCAGGTCCTAGCTATGAATTCAATCCCTCTTTTTGCCTTGTCTTGCCTTGCCCTCTAGTGGTCAGGGGTGCGTTCGTTCAGCCTTAACAAAGTATATAGACCGCCGATAAGAATTTAAATAAACCTTGCGGAAGGCTGACCTATGTAAAAGCCGATGCTAGCAGGCCATGCGCTTGTTATTCTGGTGTAAGAAATAGTAGAGCCTCTAATTTGTTGGGGTGTTGGTGCAGACCCCTGACCAGAAAAACGGAAAACACAAAAAAGTGGAGGAACATTGGGACGCCCAGCGAGTCTGTAGGTATAAGAGAGACGTCTGTGTCCCTATGAACAGATGGTCCCTCATGCACGCATCGACGCAAGTCGTGACGTTCATGAGCTTTCGAGATTCTGACAATGAAAAATCCTAGTTAATTCCTCCCACCTTTTGAGACGGCCGTGGTTGCCCCTCCTTGCCTTTGACTTGCACGACACGAAAGACCTGTTCACACAGGCGTTGATTTGCAGACTACACGCCGCTGTGCTGATGTTCTGACTTACACGGAGACAGCCGTCCCCACTACACGGCAACCGTCGCTCCGACTTACACGGAGATAGCCGTCTTGACTTACACGTCAACCGGCGCACTGACTTACACGACGACTCGTGTCACTGACTAATAGCTGACTTCTTGGGCAGGCACAGGCTCTACGACTTACACGACGATCGTTGCAGTGTTGTTCCCCCTCAACGAACTAAGTTACATGCTAATCTCGGAGCTAACGCGTCAACGAACAGTTTGTCCTAATTCTCCCCCGCTAATAACTTGAATATGCCGGCTGCGATAAAACCGCATAGCAAACGTGCTTGAGGAACAAGGACCCTCCCGGGGGGGGGGGGGGGGGCGGATTATAATAGATGTAGGGCGATCGAGATTAGTTCCCTGTTATTATATGTTCTAAATGCATTAACCCCATATGCAGTTCTAGTTACATTTGGGTCTAATTCGATAGGACGGAATAGGGCAACCGCCGAATGTGCTAACGTGGCGGCCGTCTCACGCCATCCCTCCAGAAAACAGCTCATTGCGGAGTTTGTTTGTCCCTCGCTTTATAGATGACATCGGGCATTGTCCGAGAGTTGGACGTGCGCTAGGGTAGTGGGTGCAATGATTGGGTACCGACAGAATGGATCAGCCGTGCCGTGCCGTGCCGTACCACCAGACACGGAGATGGCGGGTGTGTCACGCTAGAGAGTGGGGTATGTCTTCATCTCTCAAGCTCGATGTACTCCGTATGCAGTCACATTTGGTCCCAGCAAGGCCCGTTGTGCCCTACAGCTTGGTTCTTCCCCTGCATACATGTACCGGTACATGTACTACGTATTCCCGTAGATAACGTTATTTCAGTTTGTCAACCTTACCATTTGTCAGCCTTCCCGTTTGTCAGCGCCAGCCTCCCATGTTCTGAAAGCGACGTCACCATGTTTGTTGTTTTACATTCGGATTTTATGCCCTCACTTTATCTCATGGAGTTGGCCGGTTCTTTGCGCGTCCTTATTCTTACCTTTCTCCCTTTGGCCCCCCAGCCCGCTGCCCGAAAACCACGGCCTTCAGCATCGTCACAATGGAAAAGGCACCCAATTGGCCAATCGATGGCGGCCACCGAGCCTGGGTCTCGACTTTTGGAGCTTGGTGGGGTATCTTCATCACCTTTGGCTGGGTCAACTCGCTGGGAGTGTTCCAGTCATACTACGAACAGAATCTCCTTAAGGATTACTCGCCATCGGCCATCGCGTGGATCGCATCGGTGCAGCAGTGCCTGATATACAGTGCAGGCATCGTTCTCGGCAAGATCTTCGACGGCTATGGACCACGCTGGCTCCTCATTATCGGAGGCCTTGCCCAAGTCTTCGGCCTCATGATGACTTCGATCTCAACGGAATACTACCAAGTGTTCCTGGCTCAGGCCATCTGCAGCGCAATTGGCGCTAGTGCTGTCGTGTACGGCACCCTCGGTGCTCTTGCGACATGGTGGAAAGTGAGAAGGGCTACTGCGTACGGTATTGCCACCTCTGGCTCGTCGATTGGCGGTGTCATCTTCCCGGTTATGGTCAACCGTCTCATAACGCGAGTCGGATTTGGATGGACGATGCGAGCGGTTGCTTTCATTATCCTATTCGGAGTGATTATGTCGGCAGCGACGATCCGCTCCAACAGGGCTCACGCCCCGACCCCGACCAACCTCTGGACATATATTACGCCGCTGAATGACAAGAGATTCGCCCTCCTTTGCGCGTCAATGACACTGTTCGGCTTTGGGCTGTTCCTCCCATTCAACTTCATTCCCTCGGCGGCGCAATCTCTAGGCATGTCCTGGGAGTTGTCAATTTACGCCATAGCCATTCTCAACGCCGTGAGCGTTTTCGGGCGAATCCTTCCAGGGTTTCTCGCCGACATCTTCGGCCGCTTCAACATGATGACGATCTGCACACTCGTCTCCGCCATCCTGACGTTGGCACTCTGGTTGCCTGGGCATAACAACGCGGCCACCCTCAGCTTTGCAGCATTCTTTGGCTTCTTCTCTGGTTGCTACGTCTCGTTAACTCCTGCTCTGGTCGTAGAGGTCTCTCCTCCGGCAGATATCGGACACCGAACCGGTATACTCTATTTCTTTATCTCTATCGGTGTGCTCACAGGAAGCCCCATCGGGGGTGCGCTCGTGGAAGCTGATGATGGCGAATACACATACCTCAAGATCTTTGCCGGGGGAACCATGCTTGCTGGGGCGGTATTAATCGCCGTCCTCCGATTCTACATCCATCACCTAGTAGCCAAGGCAAAGCCAGAATCGGTGGAGCCCGCTATGGAAGAGACTAGAACGCGGTAAAAATCGATTGCGAAAACCGACAGGGCACTGGCAAAAAGTCGAAGAACGGAGTGGCAGTATGTATTCAGCGCGACGAAGCGAGTAGAAAAGTAGAAGTATGGCGGGATGCTTCACGGAGTGGTACACTTTTAGACTATCTAGGAGGTGCAATAGCATAACTAGTCGATATTACCCCTTTCGCCTCCCTAGATCTCCAGGCTCTCCTCAAACATTCTCACTATCTCTTTCGCTAAGTACAAGACGTCCTCTTTTCTTCTCGGCATCTCGTGCCCGCCCTCAAAGCTAAAAGAATCTGCGCTTCGTTGACTCTCGACCCAGTTTCGCAATCCGGTCTCTTGGGTGGCAAACCGATCACGGCTACCAGCAGCGTGTATTGTAGAGACGTGGAAGGTTGCAAACCATGGAATAGTGTTTTCGCCATTTAATGGTGTGCCGGAGCCAGAGTCGTTGTACCCCTCATCCAAAAGCAGAGGCAAGGAACCTCCGCCGACGAAGGCACCGAAGCAGTAGCCTACAGATGACATTGCCATCTCTCGACGACGTTGGTCGCGAAAGAGTAATCCAAGACCGACCACTGCACCCTGAGAAAACCCGAGGATACCGACGATATGGCGGTGAGATACTTCCAGCTTGTCAAGTAATAGCACCGTGGCATCAACCCCGTTGCCTCCTGGCATGTCCTTTGGCGCATCTTCATCTCCGAGCCAGGAGTAGTAAAGGCCCTCGTCCTCGAAGACTGGCAACACGTGTGGACCGGGCTCGCTCTCGATTGGCGCGTCGACGAAAATGAAATCGAATCGGTCCTCGAGGAGTCGCAGAAGTGGCATGGCTTGAATCTCGAATATCATGCCAGATGTGCCACGACCGTGCAAACAGATGATTGCTGGCTTCAACATATTCTTCATTGAAGCAATTTGCCCTGTGGAATATTGAGACGGAGTATTCGAGTTGAGAAGCTGAGATTACTACAAGCGCTCAGTAAATCCGCTCACGCTAAGATGATCTACTTCCCTACCTGACCACGCTACTGCCTAATTTTATAGATTAATAACAGCTATTATAAAGCTTTTGAAATACTCCATTATAGCTATCTTCGTATTGTCTGGTTTTACTATACTAAATATAGTATTAATTATCTTAGCTATAGAACTCGTACTCTTGGGGGCGTTAGTGGACGCAGCCGGCGGAGGTGGCTGCTTTGTACATGTACGGGCCGCCTCAACACGGTATGCTTATTGCTAGTCAGATGTAAGCCAGCAAACCCGGCATAAATTTGCGGCTCCGCGCTAGAGGCGATGACGCGTCGAGCTTTACGGAGTAATATTACCCGCACTATCAATAGCTGACCGCAGGACGGGACGGATACGGGAGGGAATACGGATAGAACCGGCAGGATTCGCCCCTGGCGTGTGCGCAATTCCACCCTTGTCACGATATGCATTGGGCTGGCGATGTGCAGGCTTTGATATGCCCTGAACGGGCACGTAATCGTGACACTGGCTCGAAGAGGAAACTCGGACCCCGATATCGGGGTATGTTCCTACGCTTCCAGTCTCTCGGTGGTATTATTCGTAATTTGTTCTCGGTATTCCTGTTGTTGCAGTATATCCTTGAGTTTGGGTGGCGTCTTGGTCTACTAATCATCATACATCTTTCAGAGTGACCTGTTATTCTACTCGCTGCTCTACTCTGAAATTTACATCAACGCTTATCTCACTCATTCAAGATGGTTTCAGAAAGGGTTCCTACACCGGTCCCATCAGCAACCGCTAGCTCGGACAGATACACCGAGCTTTCCAACGTGAGTTCCTGCGCCATGAGAATGCTGCGTGGAGGTACTCACTGCACTCTAGCTTCTGGAACTGGTGAGAGGAAGTCTACTCGAGCATGTTGCCGAAGCAGATGTCGCCAATGCTTCGAGGCAGTTCGGTCACCGCAATGGCGTAATACCCAATGCCCAGGCTGCCGCGCTTCTACCACCTGAGATCGTTTCCCAGCGTCTCGGCCTCAGCCTCGCCGAAAAGCCACAGGGAAAGGACGGTCTTGTCGAACTCACGGACCGTATCCTGCGATTATCCGTCAACACATGGGATCAAGGCTTCATGCACAAACTTTACTCTGGTACCAACCCGGTGGGAGTTATATCTGAGTTGATCGTGGCTGTACTCAATACGAATGTGAGTTGAACATGCCAAGTCGTGAACAATACGCTAACTGTTTAATACAGCTACACGTATACACGGTCTCGCCTGCATTGTCCGTCATCGAAAAACAAGCGGGCCGTGCTCTGGCCAGCATGTTTGGGCTCCGGGAAACATATTCTGGGGGTATCACGCAGCCAGGAGGCTCAGCGTCGAACTTCAACTCGGTGCTTATTGCTCGGCATCGAGCTATTCCATCCATTAAAGAGAGAGGAATCTCGGGGCAACAGCTCGTCATGTTCACGTCAGTCGACAGCCACGCCTTGATTAGGAGCGCTCTCGTTTGTTTTAATGTTTGCTTCGATGTTGGGTCACGTCGTGGAGTACGGGGCTCAATGCACTGCCGTATGAGAAATGGCATTGTCAGGTGATGGGTCACGTGGTGGGCGTGAGTCTGAAACGGGTTGGGCTGACGGTTAACCGTGCAATCGCTGCCTGCCACCGTCAAAGACCCCCGCCGCGCTCTCCCTGTACGCGTGACGCCCGTCTCACACCTCCACGTCCCGTCGCAATCTCACCCATCGCCGGCAGCTTCACGCTCGCCCTTGGAAGCGCGTCTCCCTGCATCGCCGGCAGCGCCCTGTTTGGATTTCTGCCCTCCCTTGCGGCCTTGCGGTGCCCGCATTCGGCGTTGCTTTGTGCGCCCGGATTGCTAGCGGAAGCTTGTTGGCGGCGCTTTGTGGATTGTCGCACAGGGATACCCGAGCGCGCCGTCGCGGGTGTGAGTCTCGTCTTGGCGAGCAACAAGTCACTCTTATCAGTCGACTCATGAGCACTCGACGCCTTTTTCAATGCTAGCCCTAGAGTCAGTCCATCCTGCTCTCTCTCTCCTGTCTCCTCCATCACGTTGCTCTTTCCCCAGCTGCGGTCGAATCCATACCTTGGCTTGTACTTCGTACGCGCCACCTTCTTGCTTCTCTAACGACCTCGCCCAGATCCCTGTTTCAACAGAGTGCCATCGCCGCACACCTGCGCGCCATGGTCAACGCGTCATCGTTCTTCCATTCGCCGTCCCCCGAAGACCGCTCGTCGCCTGACGCTACGCCTCCTACAACACAGCTGCCCGAGATGGCAACGACGACGACGAAGACGACGACAGTGGCGGCGAAATTCCGTTCGAAGCATATGACGAGCCAAACCCTAACGACGCATACACGGCCCATGCCGCGCCGCGGACGTCGCCGCAACACGCGCATATCACGCCCGTCCAAGGGCTCTCTCTATGACATCCTCCATGAGCACGCGGGAACGTCACTCTTCGTGCGTCCAGTCTGCTGGATCGACCTGCACGCGGAGCTCCTTGGGGCGCGCTTCCATGAGCTGCCCCCTTGCGACACTCCCCAGCCGGCCAGCATCGCCGGGTCGCCACCGTCCAGGGGACACATGCGCCCGTCGCAAAGCATCACCGCGCTGAGCGACGCATTGACCGAAATCCTTCTCCCGACGGCACTGCACCCAGTCCTGAGTTCTAATGCAATCAAGACGATACTCTCGACGCTGTGGCCCGCGCCATTCGACAGACCGCAGCTCCTGCCCGAACTGCATCTCTTCTTCGGGGACCGGGTATATCGCGATGCGGTGCGAACTCAAGTCATGTGGAACTACCCCTCGGACGGCTGCAGGTCGTCGCAGAGCTCCTTCATGTCGATATCCACCCGCCCTGCCGACTCGTACGGCCTCTCGACCCCGACGGGCCACAATCCTGCGAACCTGCCCATGATGTGCTACATTGGCAAGAACCAGCTGGCCTCGATGCGGAAAAACACCTTTCGCATCGCGCCCGCTCCGGGTAGGAGCTGGAACGAGCCTGTCATGCGCCTGCAGCAGGCCAGATCAAGGGGTCTAATGCCGGCCAATTCGGACCACGACGTGCAGTTTGTGGCCATCTTCTTAGCCATGGCTCAGCGGCACTTTTACGCAATACCACCACCTTCATCGAGACGGGATTCGCAGTGGTCGCCGCCCAGGGGCGAGCCACCACGCCCGGAGTTCCAGGACCTCAAGCTGAGAATATTGACGCACGACAACGACACGGCTGAGTTTATCGTGTACACCGGACACGTGACGGCCAAGTTCCTCGAGAGGTTTCACGAGCCCCTGAAGAATCCCTACGCCGAGGACGGAGACATTCCCGGCATCAACATCGAATACACGAGAGTGCCCATCTGGCCCATCTTGGGTCTGCGGGAGCGCTTGGGCAAGGCAGTTGGCGAAGAGATTGTCGGCCCATTCGATCTAACGGATATGGAGACGTGGGAGAACGACGGCATGGAGAGAAGAGAAGCGCAAAATAGCGCCAAGAGGAAGCGAGAGGCCCTGTCTGAAGTCTTTAACGGGAGTTTCGACGAGGAGACGGAGGATGAAGAAGAGGCGGAGCATCTCAGCGCAAAGAAGCGATGCCTGGGCGAGAGGTCGCCAGTTGGCGTGGTGGGATAGGCGAGTACAATGGGTTCTTGCATTGATGCGGACCGTTTCAACGACGCACGGCGCTGGGGTTGCAGGTGCATCACACGGGAGTTCACTTTGGGACCGAATTATATGACTTTGCATTTACTGATGAAAGAGCTGGAATTGGCATGATGGAATGACAGGGACACAGGACTGGGGTGAGACGGCACGGCAGTGTACGACACTGGATGACGACTGGGGGATGAAGCGTGCTGTACTCGGACGAGACATAGGTAGGTACTATTCAAGATCAAGTTTAGCGGGGGCGTGCTTACAGAGGCTCTCTCTGAACCAGCGAAATAGTTCGAATTGAAGCAATGAAACAATAAGCGTAATACCTTCCGAGGAGGGCTTGTGGATGTTCGTATCAGCCTTGCCGTTCTATAAGCGTGGCTCCCGGCGTAGACGGGCAGTCTTCCTTGGAAGAAACAACTATTCATTGGACATCTACCCAAGCTCCGCCAAACTCAGCCACGAATGTCACGCTCCATCACTTGTCAGACCTGCCAATCTACCACCATGAAAGACCCGTTGAACTCGCATCGCCCGATTTAGTAGCGAAGCTCGCGCGGCCGGGCTGCCCGAAACAAGCGTTGACACGTATTACCCTGCACGACGTCAGAACGCAGATGAAGAATTCACGCTCGAGACTACGGGGTTTATGCCCGCCACGCACGCGTCCAAGTGTCTACCGCGCTGTGAGGATCTAGCGGTGGGCGATGAGCGGGCGTATGAGGCGCTGTGGCCGTATTTGAACGAGACGAGGGCGTTGGCAGGGGCGAGGATGAGTGCAACGAAGGTGGTGGTGACGGTTTGGCTGGTAACTTGGACTTCCCGGCTTCTTCTTTGCGTGGTCTCTCACTTATTGCTTCTAATTGACTCAAACATGAATAGACGCCAAAGAACCCGAGACCCTTATATGCTTGAAAGATCTCATTCAAAACGCCTTGAGCATGATATGATCCGTCTGCGCGACATCTCCTACCACAAAGTCGTGATCGCCCACCACCTTATACCCCAGCCTCTCATACACCTTCTGAGCCTTGAAGTTCTCCTCCCAGACCCCCAGCCAGATATTCTTGAACCCGCGCTCCCTGGCGATGCCTTCCACCTCGAGGGCGAGCACCTTGCCGACGCCGTTGCCGTGGTACGCCGGGTCGACGTAGATGCGCTGCAGCTCGACGGTGCCGTCGAGGTGCGCGATGCACGGCTCGCCGGACCCGCGCGTCAGGACGGCGAACCCGACGAGCGCGCCGGCGGGGGTCGTCGCGACGACGGTGTCCTTGAGGGGGTCGGCGACGTCGGCGGTGATGGCGGGTATGCTGTAGGCTTCGTCGAGGTAGGCCTGGAGTTGCTCTGAGGAGACGGAGTGGCCGAAGGTGAGGCTGAAGACGTGGGCGCCGAGGGCGGTGATGGAGGGGACGTCGCTGGGGGTGGCCCTGCGGATGGTGATGGGAGGCGGAGTGGTGGTTGTCATGTTAGACGGCAGTTGAACTGTGAAGTAATGGACACAAGGTGAAGATGTTGAAGAATGGGCACCGGGAGTCTAAAGAAATCTCTGTGAGACTCACGTCACCCATCTACATTTAGTCGTTTCAACCAGACGACACGGTGTGTCGTACACACATTTTGAGCGTTGAAGCTAGAGCAACTTCTGGACGCTTCAATCTTCAATGGTGGATCTTGGTCTGTACAACGGGCGCGCCCTTTGACCTGGTTCTCGGGTTCAGGGATTTGCGAAAACCTTAACTTGTTTGGCACTGCTTGTTTGACTCGTAACCTCAAGCAGCGACATCTCACACGCCGAAATCTCCCAGAATGGAGATACGAAAAGCGTCAAAACAGCCATTGGTCGGGTTTCAGGGGCAGAGCGGCCTACCAGGGGGGGTCCAACTGTCATGACAAGGGCGCGCCGCAGGGTCGGGAATAATCGTGGTGGTTGCCCAATTGCGGGATGGTCTTTACGCAGCACGCGGAGATCTTCATGGTGGCACTGTACGTCCGTAGTTACTTCGTACAGACTACAGTCGATGCGCTAGGCAAGCCACCCGTGAATCGGAGTTTTATGGAGGGAGTGTCATGGGGAAGTTCAACTCCGCTCATATCTACTAATTACAACCCCGCGTTCAATGAGTCAAGACAACCCAACATTGAAGTATCGCAACGCCAGTTTATATCCAGAAGCTTCCTTTCTTGTTTCTCTAGGGAACAGCACAAGCGCAATCATGTATCTCCGCGCCATCCATGCAGACGCAACTACCCCCATGCTGCGGCAGCTGATCCGCGACAACCCCCTCGGCATCCTAACGACCGCCATCCCATCCCAGACATATCCCCTGATCCAATCCACCCACATCCCCTTCCTGCTCGACGTCCACGACGAAGACAGCGAGACGGAACTCGGCGTCCTGCGCGGCCACCTCGCGCGCCAAAACCCACAGAGCAAAGCCATGATCGACGCCCTGCAGGCCCAACCAGACTCCAGCACCACCACAAGCCGCGTCCTCGAGCAAGAAGTCATGGTGCTCTTCAACTCCCCAGTCCACCACTACGTCACGCCAAAGTTCTACACCGAGACCAAGCCCAGCAGCGGCAAGGTCGTCCCGACGTGGAACTACGCCGCCGCCCAGGCATACGGCCGCGCCAGGGTCTTCTACGACGCCAAGTCCGACGAGAGCGCGGCGTTCTTGTCGCGGCAGATAGACGACCTGTCGCGGTACGCGGAGCGCTCCATCATGGGGTACACGGGCGCGGGCACCAGGCCGGAGGCGTGGAAGGTGGCGGATGCGCCGCCGCAGTACGTCCAGCTGATCCAGAAGAACATCATTGGCATTGAGATTACGATTGACCGCCTCGAGGGCAAGTTCAAGATGAGCCAGGAGATGCCGCAGGGGGATCGCGAGGGTGTCATTCGGGGGTTTGAGGGGCTGGGGTCGGAGGTTGGGCGGGATATGGCCGAGTTGGTCCGCGAGCGTGCAGAACTCAAGGAGTCAAGGTAAAATTTGTGCTATAGATGTTTTATTTCCGAGCGCAAAGAGCATACACGTGCCTAAACCAATTCTTCCATAGCCATGTTTCAGCCGAAAGATTATTCCCCGGCGGAAGTAAAGCATATTACCAATAAGAAGTACATACATCCACCTAGGTCACTTCCCGCCGAACGTAGCTTACCCTGGCATAGTGTGTGGCTGCTAATTCTTTGGTATACTACTGACCTGAAGCGTAATATGTATTGAGCAACTCCCTGCGACTTCTCGCTTGGCTAATATTAATGGTAGTTGACTCCCAGGAGCTTGCCGCTGGGGATTTGCGAAGAGATCGCAAAGTACTTCATTTAGGATGCACAGGGAAGGGCATTCCACTCGCCGTAGCCTTTTGAGTGAAGTGTAGGTTCGATTACTATAAAGCTCATGCAAAGTCCTTTGTATCTAGGATGTTGGTTTGAGGTTCAAACAGAGTATTCGCCATGTCGTCAATGGTTTTTGGCTTCCTGCCCAACAGGTTTTCAAGAGCTGGATCGAGGAAGCTGGCTTCACCGCGTGCCAGACTGACATGCCATGAAGCCCAGTTGGAGAGGAAACCTTCCTGCTCAGGAGGCAACGTTTTATGCTGCTTGTGGTATTCGATGGCCTTGTCAACACCCACAAGGCGGACGTTAATGCGGCGCCCTGTATGCTTGCTGTACAACTCGACAATGTCGTTGATGCTCAGCAATTGGGGCCCAGTGAAGTTGACTGTCTGGCTCTCATAGCCCCTCTGACATGGTGGTATCAGCATTCGATCATCATTTAGAGCTGAATGAAACGCATACCCAATTGGCGAGAACCTTTGCTGTTGCTTCGCCCAAGTCATCCCGGCTAGCCCAATGGTTTGGGCCGTCGTCCGGCATGACTACTTCCGCATCCCCTTTCCCCTCTAGCTGCAGAAAGCCAGCAAAGTTATTCCAAAGGTGGTTATATGTCGGGTACCGGAGGATGGTCCATTTGAGACCGGATGCCTTTAAATATCGGACAGTTTGGATGTGTGCCTGCATCACCCCAGCGATGCTGCTCTCACCAGTGACGCCGCCGAATGTCAAGGAGGTGTAGAGAACATGCTTGACCCCGGCGGCCTTCGCGGCATCAATTGCATCGCGGTGGTACTTGAACCGCTCCTCGCCAACCGAAGGGTATGACACCAGGAGGAGAGCCTCTGCGCCTTCAAACGCGTGGACGAATGTCGCCGGGTCCTTGAAGTCACCGCGACGAACCTCAACGCCGGCCGCGATTGCTTTTTTGGACTTTGTCTGCCCGTTCCAACTGGACAGGCGAAATTCATTTGGCTGCAGAAGCTTCTGCTCCAAGATTGTCTCGAGTGCGACGCTGACGAGGCCGCCAGAAGTGCCTGTTTGCAAACAAAGTTAGCGAACCGCAACCCTGCCATGATGGCCCATGTAGAGGAAAAGTACCGGTTAGAACAATCATTCTGATGGATCCTGGTTTTCAATTTCAGGTGTGGCCCTCTTGCGGAATGAAATATTTCCTCAATCTGTACCGAGTGTGACGTACTGAGTGCGAATGCCCTTCTAAAACATGTGTTGCGAGGGCCAGAAGTAGATGGCTTTATACAATAGCCATTGATGTCTTCAATTGGAGTCCGCGGAATATCTCATTACAAAGCATGGACCGAAACAATTCCAGGGAGACGTCATGTTTTTCTGCCTGCAGATGCAATGAAACAAAACATTCCTGCTGCTTGGTGTGTTTAGAGCCAGTGGCTTCGCTGGGCGGCGGGAGTTGGAAGCCATTGGCCCCTTGGACACTGAAGAGTAATCAGAAAACAACGGCTGCAGCACAGCTGCACAGCCACCAAACGTCGTTGCTCAGTGCTGCACTGCTGAGTGCTGACCAACACCTGCGTTGAATAGTAATCAGAAAACAACGCCCGCAGCAAAACCGCCAAACGTCGCCCAATTGCGCCAGAGGAAGAAATACGTTTGTGTGCTCATTGGCGATTTGAAATCGGCATCTCTAATCTTACTCGTGGCGTTATTGGGCACTTTGTGTTATTTGCAGCCATCTGATGAATATTCGACTGCATGGAAGAGGGAGGAACACCTCTCACATGGATTGGTGAGCATCGTCTCGTTCATGCAAGTATTTAAAAGCCAACATAGCCCTGCGACAACTTCAAATAGCAAGCATCTGCATCGTCGAGCTTTAGTCTCATTCAGCTCAAGTATTATTTTCCAAACGCACAGCAGAGGCCCCCGTCCGCGACCTTTTACGATTTCCGGCAATATGTCTCCCCAGTATTCACGCACGATAGTTGTCACTGGTGCCTCCCGTGGCCTTGGTGTGAGTACAAGTGGCGAACGAACGAGTCTCGGCAGGTGCTAATTCCATTCTTCCACAGCTCGAATGGGCGCGGCAACTTAGTAACGACAGCCAGAACCTCGTCGTTGCTATCGTGCGCAATCCTGAAAGTGCAAAGCAATCAGAGACCTTGCTCAGGCCCAACGTCGCCGTCGTGAAAGGCGACCTGTCAGACTTGGATTCATTTCCGGTAGGCCTCCAGTGGTCAAACTCATGACGCTTATGTGTGACTTATCAACTCGGTGTTGATATTGACTTGAGTCGGTAGGCTTTGGCTGCGGAAATCTCAAAAGTCGGTGGCGGAAAAGTCGACATCCTTATCAAGTGAGCACATCCTTTCTGTGTTCTCCCCAAAGGGTCTCCAAGGCTGATAGATGTTTAGCAATGCTGGAGTGATGCTTGGAACAGGTGCCGATCCCCAGACCGGTATTTCCAAGTCTACTCCAGAAGAATGGAGTGATCAGGTACGTCATGCATCCTTTAACTGCAAAGCGCCGAGGATGGGAGCTCCGTTCTGACTACCCGTCAATCATTCCAGTTCAACGTCAACGTCATCAGTCTTGTCTTTTTTACCATTGCTCTGTTGCCCCTTTTGGAGAATGGTCGAGACAAGAAGGTTGTCAACCTCGCATCAATGCTGGGAGACGTCGGCTACGCGTTGGCCGAGCCCGAGCTTCAATTCTCTTCCTATGCCGTGACCAAAGCTGCTGTAACAATGGCCAACGCGAAGTTCCATGTTGAGTAAGATCCCCACACTTCCTTCCTTTGACTTTGTTACTGACATAGACTGCCCCGGTTAGATTCAAGGACAAAGGATTTACTTTCCTCGCTCTAAACCCTGGATGGGTCAATACTGATCTTGCAGGCAAAGGCAAGGGAGTTTATGTCAGTCTCCTGTCAAAACCTTATCTGAAATTCTGAATGGATGGTTCTAACATCATTTTCAAGGCTCCTTTGCAACCGGAAGACTCGATCCGCCAGTGTCTCAACTTTGTGTATCGGAGTGACGTACACGATAGTGGGAAGTTCTTTTCGCTCGACGGTAGACCCGAGGCTGTAACTATCTGATGGCAATTTTACGGAGAAAACGAAGGCGACTACCTCTTACAAACGAGAAGCTTGTTGGAGAACTTCGAGAAGCAAGTAGTAGCCATAATCGAGGCACTGGTCCTGCCCTGAAAATTACTCTGTCTGACTTCCAACTTGTTTCACCTTTGTTGGCGTCTGTCGGCCAAAGGAATGGTAGAATCTCACCCTCCATTATCTCTGGATTTGCTGCAGGAATGCAGTTCTGCGACAAAGGTCGTCTCCCTCTTTCTCTGACATGCATGTTGGCTTGCGGCGCCGAGTTCTCGTCCGTACGACATTCCCCCCTGCCCTCGCACACAATCCGATCCCGAAAGCACTGACGAAGAGGGCACATGAGACTAGCAGATCAGGTCTGCGTGCGTAGATAGCTTCACTGCGGAGTCATGCACGTGTTGAGGAGAAATCATTGCCAACTCTTCCCCAGTAAGCCCTCACCACCCTGTCCCTGTTCGTACTCCCGCATCTTCAGCACCAGCTCTCCGAAGAGTCCGTTTGCCCATCCGAACCAAGCCCGCGTGAAGTCCAGCTCGTTCCAGCTGTTGACGCTCTCGTGCAGGACCCCGGAGCCAGCTGTTGAGTCCAGCACCATCCGCACCTGTTTCTCCACCTCCACCTCAACGTCGTCCAACCCCGAGATGGGGTCATACGCCGTCAGACCCGCGATGACAGCGGCCATGGGCCACGCCTTGCCAGGTCCCACGTGCGGCCCGCCGACTGCGGAGATGGCTGGGCCCCGCATGAAGTACGAGTTGTCCTCGCTGAGCACGAAGCGCCGGGTATTGCGATATATCTCCTCGTAGCCGCGAACCGACTGATCTTTCGGTAGGCCAGGCAGGACATACGCAGGCTTGGTGAAGTTCCAGAGCGGCATCGCGAGCAGAGAAGGAACATTCGCGTCGTCCATGACATTAGCGCCGCCGAAGCCGTCGACTTCGTAGGCAAAGATCTTTCCAAAACCGGGGCGGTTGACGATGGCGTCCTTGTCAATACCACGGCGGATTCCTCTGGCAAACTCGCGCATCTCCTCCGTCAGGTAGGCAGCAAGGCCACCTTCTAGCTTGCTCATGATCTCAGATGCCGATTCGAGGTAGGCCGCGAACATCATGTTGGCCGGGACAAGGAACTGAAAGATGGTGGCGTCGTCCGAAGGCCGGAAGGCAGTGCGCACCATGCCGTTCTCCTTGCTGGGATTGCCGAGGCCGTCGTTGGTCAATGTCTCGCTCCCGCGGTTAGTCCAGCCGGTGAAGGTCCAGGCAGATTTCTCGACTTTGCCGTCATCGGCATAAGTCCCGAGGCGCATGGCGCCGGCAGCTTTCACGGCAGCATCAACGGCGGCAATCCAGTTGTACTTTTGGAAGAAGCGGTAGTCTCCCGTCTTCTGGAAGTAGCCAACGGAAATTTGAAGGAAGGATGCTAATGAGTCTAGCTCCCACTTACAGTCGAAGACCTTTGAGGGATCATAAGGCGGCAGGGGATTATTGTGGCGGTAAGCGCCGTTTGTAGTCGGAGGGATGCCGGACTCAGGGGGCGGTTGAAAACTGTGGCAGTAGGGTGATATGATGATGTACCGCGCATGTGAGTTGATTACGCCACGCCAGAGACTGGCCAGAGAGTCTGAGTCTGGCGAGGCTTCCAGTAAGGGCAGGTAGGAGTATATCTGCGAGGCAGAGTCCCGTAGCCACATGGCATCGATGTCACCAGTGATGACATAGGTCAGTTCCTGGTCGGTGACGGCGAATTCTCCGGTCTCTGGATCCGACTCATTGGCATACCCGCGCCATTTGACCATGGTATCGAGGGTCATCGGGTAGGCGTTCTCGAACAGACGGGAGAGGTCGGGGTCCTTGATGACGCCCTTGATATCATTGATAAGAGTCTCCATGGCAGGAAGGCTAAATGTGCGGCACTCGGGCGGCGGGCGCACATATGGAAACTGGCGCTTGCCTGTCGAATTTGGCCCCGGCCGGGACTTCATCCATTGCTCGAAAGGCACACAGCCATTCTTCTCAGGCGCCGCTTCTGTGAGATCATCTGAGGATGCTGGGGGATCAATATTGGCAGAACCCGGCTCCGTAGTCACGAGGTCCGGCTCATCGGTTGGTGATGATTGCTCCGCTGGCGGGTGAGCAGGAGGGTTTGGCGGGACGTCCGATAATCGCCAACTTTCCAGCTCTTCATGCCATGGATCCTGGTGTTGTCCGCCACTGGCGACATTCTCCCCCACCAAAGCCTGATCTTCATCGTGCCCATTGTGGTGGTTGGTCTTGTCGAAGTCAGCTTCAGTGTGCGTTACCTGGGTCACGGACTGCTTGTCCCGATTGACGATGTGCTCGGGAGAGAAGTCCTTGTCTTCCTTGTCCGCCGTTGAGCCCTGGCTGGGCCTAGCGGGCAACCTTGAGGTGTCCAGGAAGAGGAAGAGGAGGAGGACGAGGGCGGTAACGGCGAATATGCGGGCCCGCCGGGTCTGCCGGGAGCCGCTCAGAACGCTGAAGGTTGGCCTATGCATTGGGGGTTACTCGACAAAGGCTGAAAATGCTACCCCGCGACGAGACAGACCAGTCTGCTTTTGTTTTGCTGATTATTATGGGATACGATGCTCATGCAAGGGGTATTGATACCAGCGGGTGGAGCGGTTCCTCTGGATCAGCGTCTCGGAACGAAGTAGGAAGTCAGGGGCCCGTGACAGGGGGGCCCTGTCACCGTGTGAATCCAAAAGTGGCTCTCGCAAGTTCGCTCCTTCCTCGGGTGAATAAGGTCAATCCACTCGACCTCACCCCTCTAACAGGCTTTTATCATTCCCTGACAATCGGTCTTGCGCCTTTTGATAAGTGACCTTTACTTTATCTGACGTTCAACAGCTGCAAGGGAGGCGTTGGCAGCTATGGGCTCGTCAGGCCACAAGGCATCGTTATGGGCAGCGTTAGAAGGTTGCGAGGCCGCCTTTTTGGCGGTCTTTTCGCGAGGAGGCTTTAAGGTTGAACCCCCCCCCCCTTTCGCCTACTCACCGGCGGCTTCGGTAGCCTTAGCTTGCTTTCTTGTAAGTGGCATTTCGGTGAGACGTACGGAGAGTGTGCGTGCCTAACAACACTTCTCGAGCAGGGCTTAGTGGAACAGTGCAGAAAACAAGTAAATCGCTACTAGCACGGTGACAGGCCCTTACCCCAACCTCCGTACGTCTTCGACATGTTGGGGTGTTTGTAGGTGCTTGGAGGTGCTTGGAATTGTCGACGTGGCCTCGCCAGTCAGGATACAAGACATGGCGCACAGGGCACATCGAACGTGCTCTCTATAGGGATGTAGCCCTTGTTGCCAACATAAGGTTATGATTAAATGGAATAGCTTAAATAAGGAATACTGCTTGTTTAAGATGCTACCAAATTGGCTACTTGACTGGTTGATTGATTAATAATTGCGTTTACCTATACGAATAGTTTGCGTGTAAGTGGCATTGCTACTTCGTACGTTGACTGTGATTTCGTAAAAGTCAAATGGCCAGGTCGGGGCGGCAAAGTGTCGGGGAAGTTCGTTGAATAGGCAAGCAAGGCAAGGTCTGTGGAGCGGGGCTAGCCGGGTGGTACGGGACAACCTCGGGGAAGTTCGAAAGAATAGAAGAGATTTCGTCCGCTCTTCCATACTTAAGCGTGCCAACTTTGCAGCCAATTAGTACCGGCCTCGTGTTCCGTTATATACCGAATTTGCTAATAAACTGGTACATACGGCCATACCTACTAGAACACACGGGATCCCGTCCGCTCTCCCTTAGTTAAGCTAGTAAGGGGCAGATTAGTAGTTGGGTCGGTGACGACCAGCGAATACCGGCTGCTGTATGTTGTATTTTATTTTTTGCAAAATTCTATCTTATTCCTTTTTGCCTTTTCTATAATGCTTCTCGTATAAAGAAGGTTACGGTACTCCGTATTGAGTACTCCGTATAATACGTGGATGGCAGGGGAGGGTGGCTGCCTGATATGCGGCCGCATGCATGTTGGTTGTGGCTATTTCGTCTGCACGCGACTCATCAATTGTCGGATAGAAGCGGTTGACTTAGGCAGCCCTTGGGCAGAGGAAAAAGCAAGTCATAGAGGTTAGAGATCCGCTGACTAGACAGCTGACTGGGCAGATGACTAGATCGCCGGTCTGCTGATCTATCAGTTAGGCTGCTGACCCCGAGGGCTGAGAAAAGGCAAGAAAAAGGCCGGCTAGCCACGGAGGCAGCTGGAAGCTCAAGAGGGCAGGATTTCACTTACACGGATGGCAAGGACAAGCAGCAGATGCATCAATTGAACAAGAATAGGGACTCATACGACTACATTCGACCTCTGCATTTGACTTCTATTTTTGACCACTGAATTTACCCCTGAATTGGAACCGCATAACGCGACATCGATATCGCAGATGACTGTCATATCATATTGGTGACTCGCGGCTTGTCGTATTTACAATTCGAGCTGCAACCCAACGATGATTAACATGCGGCCCGTTATCGCTCTCACCGTCGTCGGCGTCGGAAGAAATTGACATCGCGCTGTTCAAGACCACGCGCGATTAGACGATGGACAATCTCGCTCTTTTTGCGCCGTCACGGAAGCTTGCTGTAGGGATGCGGCGGCAGGAGGTCGCGACGGCATCTGCTGCGGTAGTGGATGCGATGGTTTTGTGAGGCGAGAATTCTCTGTGCGCGTCTCAACTGGAGGAGCCCAAAAGTCCTGATTGTCGAGTGCGACTAAAGCTGACGTGTTGTGGTTGTAACTTGCATGGCATCCAATCCTTGCAAGGAAACAAATGCGGACTTGTCAGGACTCAGTAAGCTTCTCGGCATTGCCTCGATTGCAGCGTTGCTATTTCAAAGAGTCAAGGTAAACGTTGTGCTACAAAGGTTTTTTGAGCGCAAAAAGCATATCCAGGCCTAAACCAACTCTTTCGTAGCCATATTCAGCTGAAAGATTGTCCCCCCTGCCAAGTAAAGTCTACTTCTACTAAGTACATCCATATATCCAACGAAAAACTAGCCCCCGAGTTACATGTAAACGCTGATTGGAGTCACAGAAACTCCCATACATCAAGCAAGATACACCGCAAACGCCGCCGCGCTCAACAATGCCGCCGCAGCAGCCGGGTATCCGCTCGCCCTGCCGGCCGCCGCGCCCGTCTTGCCCGTGGAGCCAGTGCTTGACGGGCTCGGGCTCGCGCTGCCGTCCTTGGACAGCGTGGCCTGGCCAAAGTTGGCGTTGAGCTTCTCGCACCACAGGCCGACGACGGAGAAGTCGGCGGCCGTCTTGCCGGCGTCGAGCAGGATGGTGACGGAGTCGCTCGATGCGGGCTTGGACACGCGCTCGTTGTTGATGCGGAAGCCCTTGGGCAGGTCGCTGTTCGTCGCGCCCCACCAGTAGAGCGCCGGCGCGGAGGCGTCCTTGAGCTTGTAGTTGGAGATCATGATGGCCGAGTCGTTAACGACCTTGACGGTGCCGCCGAGGCCGCCGTCGAGCGAGGATAGGGTGCCCGTCCAGCCGGATTCTGCGGCCAGGGCGGCGCAGGGGAGGGCGGCGAGGGCGGCGAGGGAGTTGAGGAGCATGTTGGAGTTGTGGGTGGTTGATGGATGTATAGAGACAAGAGGCTTTTGGCACGGCGGTGTAGTTGTGGTGGTTGCAGCGGGTAGACGGCGCCACGCGGGATCAACTTAAGCTCTGAGAGGAAAGATTCAGTCGGATACAAGGTGAGTGTAGTAGTTCGGGGGTTGTCCAAGGTGGTTGCCACATTGCCTTATATAATGAGAGATGCGAGGCCTCTCAGATGTCTCTCACCTGTACACTCCATCAAGATACCAACCCCTTAACGCAATTGGAGTTGATTCCTCATGAGCCCCGAATCCTCCTCCTGGTGGCGTCACAGCGCAGGCGGAGTCGAAGACAAACACATTGAAGGCCCACCGCTCCACTGGGGTTTCGCGCAAGTCTGGGCGTGCGCAAGCGAGGCCGCTTACACGGCCAGCCAAGACATCAGAGATGAAGCCTGCGTGCCCGGTATCCGTACGTCTACCATTGGTGGTTTGGATTCCCAACTTCTTTGGAATCATTTTGGCCGTAGGGCTGAGGCTGAGACGTGATTGGCTGCGGCGCGGACCACATGTCCTAATCGGGAAGCGCACTCCCCCAGCTTTTCCTCCCTCTCGCGTCCGTGTCCTTGGATTCCCCCTGGCCAATGATTAGCTGCTCAACGAGGCCTGGATTCCATGGAAGGTGCCTTTGTGGCTTCTGCGAGCGCCGGGGGCGTCGTTGGTAGATGCGAATTGCGGCAGGAGGAGTGCGGGCCGCGTCTGTAATCGCTCCCACGACCCACTGAGACCCCATTTGGAATCATTTTCACGAGCCACCACCCGCTCCTTGGCAATCTCAACGCAGCTGTCGATGGAACCGATTCCAAGTGTCGGGAATTATCTCTTAGAGGATCTACGGACGTGACAAAACAGCAGCCAATGTTTCTGCATTCGTTTGAAATCAGCCAGGGCATAGCCCCCGAGGGCGTAGTCCTACTCGAAGCCTCAATTGATCCTACGCCAGAGCGGCCAGAGATGGGATTTTCTATTTAACAGCTGGCCAGTGGTGGTACGTTGAGAGAAATAGGCAGACAATCTTCTGAATGCGTTCTGGTTCTGTGTTATCATAACAAGGCGAATACCTTGAATCTGTCGCCATCATCTTTATACTCGTTCTTTACATGTACAGACCGGCAACATGGTCCAACCCGTCATCCAAGACCAATACACCGCCACGCGGGCGTATTTCGCCTCGGTCATCGGTTTGCTCTTTGCAGAAAGCTTGCTCCGACTACCGGCGTACCTAAGTCACAAGTATTACCACGGTAGTGCCCACCTCACGATGTCTACACGTAAACAGCCACTCACTGTTATCCAGGCCAACCGCAACCCAAGAAATGCGCATCCCACTGGAAACTCACCGTCCTCGTCCACAAGCTCCTCAACTTTCCATCGTCCATCCCCCTCTTTACCAGCTACCACGCCGCCGACCTCCTGCGCTTCCTCGCCTTCGCCGCGCTCAACGTCATCTTCGGCCTCAACGACAATCAGTACACGACCGACTACAAGCTCTATGGCTGGCTGAGCATTGCCAACGGTGGCCTCTCGCTGCTGCTCGCCGCACGCACCAACCTCTTTGCCCTCGTGCTGCGCATCCCCAGCCCCGTTCTGCTGCAGTACCATCGCTGGGCCGGCCTCGCGACCGTCGCGCACGGCACCGCACACTTTGGGTACAACGTCATGCACTACATCCAAACCGACCAGATTGCCAGCAGCTTCGTCAACACGCGCATCCGTGTCGGCGCCATGGCGTGGGTGAGCCTGGCGCTCATCTTCCTCACCGCACTGCCCATCGTGCGCCGACGCGGGTTCGAGGTCTTTTACTACGCGCACGCGCTGTTCTTTGTCTTCATGGTCGGGGCCCTGATTCACACGACCAACGGGCCGGAGTTCTTGCTGCCGGGGTTCTCGCTTTGGGTGGTTGACCGGGCTCTTCGCTTCGCGTACAACTTCCGGCGTATCGAGGTGGACAGCGTGACGCACTACGAGGGCGGCGTCACCAAGTTCAAGGTCAGGGGCATGAAGACGAGGCATCCTGGACAGGTCGTCTGGGTGCAGATTCCGAACGTGTCGTTCTTGAACTGGCACCCGTTTACTGTTGCGAGCGCGCCAGGGCAGAGTGGTGGGCTTGTTACGATTGCCGTCAGGGGCTTGGGAGGCTACACAAAGGGCGTGCAGCGCGCACACGACGACTGCAAAGGAGACTCCCAGAGTGCAGTCTCCAGAGAGAGTCAGATAACCATGCGCCTGGACGGCCCCTATGGTGTCGGCAGGATACAATGGGGTCGACTGCCAGTGACGGTTCTGATCGCTGGCGGCATCGGAATCACCCCGGGCATGAGCATCGCGTCGCATCTCATCAAGAAGGCCGCTTCCTGTCCATCCAGAGACCAAGTTGTGTCCCATGTTCACCTTCTCTGGATCGTCAAGGACACCCGCCACATAGAGTGGTTCCATGAGGAGCTACGAGAACTCCACGCAAGGTCCCTGCGAGAAGACGTCCCCGCCACCTTGGATATCACCATTCACACGACAGCCAGCTCCGTATCAACGCCTGACTCGCTTAGCCGAGATGAGTCGTACGAGATGCAAGCCCTCAAGCCAGCAGACGGCCCGTGGACCATCAACACAGGCCGACCGGATGTCGCAGCCTGGCTCGGCCAAGTGAAGGGAGCACGCATTGGGATGGATGCTGCGATAAACGTCTGCGGTCCAAGGGCGCTGATAAACGAGACTAGAAAAGCGGCAGGGGCGGCAAGTTCGGAGAAGGGGATATTTTACGTCGAGGAGGAAGTGTTTGAGTTGTAAGTTGTAGAATAGACCGTCGGCGGGATTGACTTTACGCTGCCTCTTTGGATGAGGAGACATCACATATTTGAAGAAGCTATACAGAGAGAGCGCCTTATTGAATCCAGTTAGTGCCAGCGGGATAGAAGTCGCTGTATGCAATAAGAAGCATGAAGACATCACTAAATGTAGGTGCACTAAATGTAGGTGATTTGGGTAACAAGCGAGTTGTATACATGTACGAAAGCCACCTTGCGTCAGGCTAAAGAATCGGAACTAAATCAATACAATCATTTCCTTCTCTGGCGACAGCTCCTCGACGACATTACCGTCTCCATCGACAATCATCGCCCTGCATGCAATGTGAGTACAGGCACACGAGAAGCCCAAGGAACAAGCAAGACTCACTGCTCAAAATCCCACTGAGGCGCACCGTGCGTACGGAGCGACCAGGCATTCTGGCAATCCTCCACGGACTGGTAGTCGACCCACCAGAAGCGGCCATCACGCCGCATGATTCCCTTTCTCCAGTGGTGCGTTAGGTGGAAAATATCCGTCAGCAAGGTAAGCTGCCACTCCAGGTCTTCCCCGTTACGAGCCACGAGGTCTTCTTTGAATTCGACGGCGATGTAGTACATCACGCCCCGTGGCGCATTTGCATGCTGTTGTTCAGCCATTGCGAATTTGTGAGTGAGCCACGAAGTGAGATCCCTCGGTTGACTCGGGTGAATGCGTTTAAGTGATCTGGAAGATTTCTGAGCGAACAAAGCTGGTAAATGTGCACAGATGACTTCTGAGAGTGATGCCTCTAAGAGAGGAAACAAGAAAGGAGCCGTACGACACTCTTTAGAGTAAATAAATATTCCGCCGGAGGGGCCAAAAGAAGCACCTGACCCACGGGTAGGATAACAACAGCCGCTGAACAAGTGGAAAGAGAAGAAAGGAGGCTCGCCATTCAGACACAGCTCACGCGCGTTGCGCTTACACAAACACTCTGTGTTCACTGAAGGCGAACAGAACGCCCCCCCACCCCCAACACACAGGTGATGAATGCCATTGACCTGCACAAAGGATGGCGGCTGTGCCACAAAGACCCAGACGGAATTAAAGCACTGTATCTAGAGGATCTGCCTGATGAACGTTTGCAAACTATTAGTGCTTCCCGATATGACAGCACGGCTCCCATTTCCATAGAACCGGGGCGTTGCAAACTCATGTAAAAGGGTACAAGACGGGGCAGGGTAGGTAATCTCCCAGATAGAAAGGGTTGCCCGACAGTATAGTACCTACGCGCAACTCGCTGTTGCTCTATTTGTACGTGGAATTGTGAATAGGTAGACCGTACTGTCCATGTACCGACTCTGCTGCGATCGAGTGGAGGCTGTATTTTCGGTTCTCTGCTGCCTACGAGCTCGAATCTACGGGCTATGGGGTTTGGTACCACGGTAACCAGAGACAGACAAGTTTGCCAAGTCTATGGAGTACTCTCCCCAACAACCAGTCAGTGTTGAACCAGGCCTTTCGACAGACGGATATTCCATGTCCGCTACAGGAGCCTCGTCTGAACGCTGGGAGACGCAAGCAACTCTGCGACCGGCCCAATGGAAACGTCAATTCCGACACAGGTGACAGGTCTCGGGACTCAAGGGTGGGCCGCGCCAGAATCTAATCTAACTGTTCGGGCGATGACTCTGTAAGCTACGAAGTAGGTACGAAGTAGGTACGAAGTAAGTACGAAGTACTACAATAGAACAACATCCCATTCATCGTCGGACAGCATCAATAAGCCATTGACCACTGGCGTTGAGACGGTCCTGCCAAACGGTGGTGCGCCCCATATTTGATCCGAGGGCAACTCCCATCGCGCGTCTGTGTCGTGACGGGATGCGACGTGAAGTTGCCTCCGTCACCGCTGGACCACGATAAGAGAACCCGGAGCAATGCGACCATGAAGCCATCGTCACCGCAGCAGACTGCTTCCATTTCATCCGCCTCTTCTCCTGAGGCGAATCAGATAACAACCCCGTCGCGCGCGAACCTCC
This sequence comes from Tolypocladium sp. Sup5 PDA-1, assembly GCA_000750105.3. NCBI lineage: Eukaryota > Fungi > Ascomycota > Sordariomycetes > Hypocreales > Ophiocordycipitaceae > Tolypocladium > Tolypocladium sp. Sup5 PDA-1. The sequence continues at coordinate 52,410 of JPHH03000077.1, forward strand.
CATCGCCGCATGTATCGACCGACGGCGTATTAATGATATCCATCAGATCTCAAGCGTCACAGCTATTTCTTCCCCAAGGCTTAGCAAGCATCATGTCGTTATCTGAGCGTATACAATAGCGGCCCCCCAAACCCAGCTTGTTCTTGTCAAACTTCGAGAGAAGATGCCAAAAAGCGAAGCAGCAACCATTCCTTGAAAGCGAAGCAGCAACCATTCCTTGAAGAGAGATTGATAGACGATACCGCGATTGCTTGCGCCTAGGAAACTTCCGTCGCCCTCTACTAAGGCGCTTCAAATTACAAAACAAGGCAAAGTTCATCGACCTGGTCGGCTATGGGCTAGATAGTATTATATAGAAGGTAGAAATTGGCGGTTGCATCGTTATACTTAAAGTAGTACGTTTAACCGTATAATAGTGCTATCACGACTATTAGCTAATAACGACGAAGTTCTAGGATAGTCATACTCCGGAGGACACACGGTATTGGGCAATCCAGCGGGAATGCCAAAACGCTTCCCTCCTTCAAAAAATACATTTCGCAAGCGAACATTCTTCCGACTCTATTTAGCTTAACCCCGAACCGAAAACATTTGACGATGCGCTGCGCAATCTTCACGCCTTCTCTAACGAGGGTCGTCGCCGATAACGGTTCCGAAACACCTAGGGCCGTCGAATACACTAATGCGCCTCGAACGAGGAAATGCTTCGGCTGGACAACGATCAGTGGCGAGGAGCTCTGTGCATTGCGCCCGGATTCTCGTCCTCCCGAAATGAATATAGACGGCGTTATACGTGAAATTTCACCGACCGAATGCTCCTACGCTATCGTTTATGAATATATGCCCGACAGTTAGTGTGCCCTTGCTGCAGATGTCCTGCAGGACTAGCTAGATTATTTTTGGCTCGCTAGATTCTGCTTGGTCCCGTTGCGCGTCGAGAATTGGAAAGGTCCTGGGATCTTGCTAGACTTGGCAGATCTCATATATCCTTGGCAGGCTGCATAGTTTGCCTCTCTTTATAGGAAACGACGCGCAAGAGAGGTGACACAAAATAGGGGTGTTCCATGAGACACATGATGATGGCAGCGTCTTGACAAAGATTCCGAATCTATCTGTGCCACGTAACACACACTTCGTGGCACTGGACATCTACATCTCCCAGGCCGCGCGTCTCGCCGTAGTCGGGGATGCCGATGGCTTGTCCGTAGAGAGAGTTCGTGTCGTTCAGGTAGCCACCCCCGCAGTCCGGTGGGCGACCTATTGGAACATCTGCTACCGACGCCTACTCCTTGATTGCCTCGGCGTCCTGCCGTCCTATGGAAAGGCAACTTTGGACCTGAGCGCGGCCATTCTCCTAGGTCATTGATGTATCATGTGGGGGGCTCCATGTCGGGCACGATGGAATATGGGATGGAGCTCGCAAGTGTACTCGTAAGAACAGGGAGGAAACAACCCCTGGCCCCCTTGAAAGCCGAGAAGAAGCTGCGCCGGGAAGCATCTCTAAGGATGACTTCCAGTCCAACTCACGCATATGCACTCGTCTCAGCCCTTCAAAATTCAGCTGACAATATCTAGCACTGCAAGTTCAGACACCTCGGATCCTGGCACCTTCGTCGAACAGTTATTCTCGGTGCTTCGGACTTGGCATTGCGGAGACGATCAGATGTCACATGCAGGGCGAGGTACCTTGTGTTTCCTCTCACTCTGTCGGGATACGCGGTACCAGCTGAGGCAAGACCTCCTACTTTGCGCCTGAGATGACTATTAGCCTTCCGTGAGGCTTTGGTTCATCTTTCGAAAGGAATATCTTGGAACATGTGCTTCCTGAGAGACCGAGGACCGAGGAAGAAGCACAATGGACTGTCAATACATTCCATGTACGGTGGATTTCAAATCGACATGGAGTAGGCGGCTCGAATGGGAACCATGTCCGAAGCCTCGTACAGTTCTCACCAGCGAGTCAACACATTCATGTACCCGGTATGAGGCCTTCTACTAGCTGGCGGCATATTCCACCAAAGGTGGGCGAAACCGGCCCAATGAAAATACCAATTCTGACATAGGATCAATGCATTGCAGATTTGGACGTCGGGCACCAATGCCCCTGCACGTCCCGGCCAGAAGGGGGACAAAGACCGGGCTGCATGATGCGACTCTGGCCCCATTGTCGGCGACACACAGAATCTGATCTGACTGTTCATGTATGCGTCTGTCAGATCCGAGAGCAGGTTTCGGTGAAGAACCTTTGATCAGTATGGAACGTCGGCATCCGCAGATGCACACGCAGGGACCATACATATGCTGTGCCTCCATGCTTGCGGAAATCAAATATTAGACGTCTCCAAACAAGAGACGAGGCGGGCTGAAGGATTCCCGCCATGCTTGAAGATGTGGTTCTGGCGATGGGCACTTCCAGCGGCCAAGTTCCAAGCCTTGGGCTTTCGCACTTACACGCACATTCCCCATCCCTGCCGCATCAGGCCATTGCATGAAGCCCCGCAGGGTCCGCTGCTGCCCGCAACTCTGGGGAGTTGAAGGTTCGGTCGCCAATCTCCTTCTCGTTAGGCTTATTAACCCCGCGAATTGGATACGACGCACGATGAACGGCTCTCCGCACGCGGATGGCGGGTGGGTTCCTGCACCGAGATCCGAGATGGAGGTTCCAGCTAGGGTGAGGGATAGAATGCCATGGAGCGGAGGAAGCCTCGGGATCTTAGAACTATGTGACGACAAAGCTCCCGCTCGAAAGCTTGTGATTACGATGGGCTTGAGAATGAGGGGAGATGTTTGACTTTGAACGAGTCAGAAGAGTTCCCGCAACACCACCACGGTCGAGGTGGCCAGGGCAGCTTGCGACTGCAACACGCGGGACCAGGGTCTAGGGTCGTTCCCAGAGAGTCGCACAGCATGGCGGACGTGATGCTGATTCCCAAGTTGGAAAGCTCGTCCGTGTTTGCTTGAAGCCCACGGGCCTCGTTCCAAAATGGTCGAGGCGGTGACTATTGGGTTTGGACGGCAGTTGTCCATGGCTATTCCGTTGCCAAGAGTCAAAGCGGCGTTGCGAACCGGGGCTTGGCAGGGCTAATTGTGAGGCTGAAGAACTTTATACTTCGTACGGTGAACGAAGTATTGTTGGGAATTAAATTAAAATATTTTTGAGAATAGGTTAGGACCTGAAGTGAGAGCTGTGCGGTTGTCGGTCGACCTCGTTGGGCTGAATAGCCGAGCGGGAGTGTCAGATTCGCCATGTAGGTATCCGTAGGTGGCTGGCAGATGCGGCGGGGAATGGCGCAATGATACCGATGAGACGACCCCGAGACAGCGATCAATCACAGGAAACAGAGCGTTAGATCTGCCCGCTTGACTGCTGTTGGACGCACCAGGGTTGGAGACGCACGCAATGTCCGACCGATCGGACTTTGTCCGCGGTGCCGGAGTTTGGCGTCGATGGTGGGCATGACGACGGAAACAGCGTCGGAAATGGGCAATGCTCCGAATCACGTACGTGTTGGTAGTCCGTACTCCGTACTTCGTACGAGTACACTCGGCGGTCGAGAATAAGGCGCATGGGCTGCCGGCTAGGCTGAAGGATTGCTTGTCGAGGCGTGGGGTGGGTTCGGGTTCGGGTTCGGGTTGGGGGCTGGTAAAGTCACGGGGTATTGTATTATGGACCCTGACCAAGACGCAGCGCTTGCTTCCACCGTTCTTCCCCTCTCGCCTTCATACCTTGATTGACTTCGTCTCTCGTCCGTACTTCGTACAGCATCGGGGAATTCTCCCACTCTCCCCCTCCTGCAAGGACAGGGCCGCTGCTGTCACATCCAGCCCGCCGGGTGGCCATGCAAAAAGCCAAAGACGGACGGAGGCGATCCCTACCGGTCGAGATGCACGCCGTGCACCGAACCCACCGCCAGATCAACAGCCGACCACTCGCATCGCCTAGGCCTCCGAGTACAGAGCCCTGGCCGAGTAGGGCCATGGCGACATCCGTGCTCACACCCTCGCTCGGAGCCCGCGATGCTGCACCTCATCATCACCTCACCGTTTTAGTCTCGCAGGCCCGCTGAATATAGGGCACACACACCAGGCACCGAAACGGCAAGGTCGCTCGCTCTCCCCGCAGCCACTGAGCCACCATCCCGCTACCGGCCTTGCATCCCCACGCGTTGGGCGGAAAGCCGATGGAGCCTCCATGCCTCGGCTCGCCGCGCCCGGCCACCACAGCCCCATGGTTTTGCCCACATCGGGAGCAAAAGCTCTCGTGCTTTCCATGTGCTGCTGCGGGCTCTCGCCGTCCACGTCGTCTGATATGCCCCGCGCCATCTCGTCCTGCCCCGTGGGGAAACGGGGGGTAGCGGTGGTTGTGGATCTTGCAAATCTACTGCAACGACTAATAGGACTGAGTTTCCAGACGGAGACGGGCGTATTGGCCCCTGCTGGACGACACAGGCAGCCACCAGTCCAGACTGGCAGACGAGGCCATTGCCGAGATGCGGCGTCCACACGGGCTCGGTCAACACCATGGCATATACGGTGCGGTACCACATCCCTCTCGGCGGCGGCCCGGCGAGAATCGTGTCAGTGCATGCCGGCCGGCCACGCTACGCAGGGCTCCTCCCTTCTCGTGATGCCGCTACGCTGGATGAGCGCGGTGATCCCCCTTGCTGACTTACGAGCACTTCTTGGCATGGCCCATTGACGACGTTCCACCCATCCACGCGTTGTGGAGAGGAGCTGAGGGAGTGGGGGGGCCTATCCAGGGCCATGGCTCCGTGGTGCCTGTTATTGTTGATGAGCAAGCATGTGGCATTAGCAAGGTGACGATGGGTGGTGCCTTGGTAGTACTCCAGTTTGACCAGAGACTACCATGGGCCGACCGCCTGGTCAGACTATAAGGGCGGCCGCATCCCGCTCCGTCTCGACGTCGGTTTGCTGGAATGTCACGAGGATCTTCGGACAGCAGCCGCCTGGGCCCGTTCGACCATCTCTGCCTTGCTCTTGGCTCTCTGGCCACGCGTCGGGACTGTCTGGCTGTGGCATCTCACACCCTCATCGCCCTTGACCAGCGCCTGCCACTGTCCGATCCAGCTTGGTGTGGCCTTCCAGTATCTACTCCTCCATCATGAAGTTCCTCAAGGCCCAGTCGGCCGTGGCTGGCTTGTTTATCTCCGCCGTGCTGGCTGTTCCGGCTCCGGCTCCGGTCCCTGCCCCGGCTCCTGAGGCTGCCCCGGCGCCGCTCCCCGTCCCCGTCCCCGTCCCAAACCCGGCCGAGCCGCACCTCGAAGAGCGCTTCGCCACCGTTTCTGTCAACATTCCCACGGGAGGCAAGGTCACCGGCCGGTCGTTGTTGAACGTCGAGTCCTTCAACGCCATCCCCTATGCCGATCCCCCGGTCGGTGGGTTGCGTCTCAAGCCGCCGAAGAGACTCTCGACACAGCTGGGCACCGTCGATGGTACCGGCATCGCTCCAGGATGCCCCCAGATGTTCGTCTCGTCTGAGAGCAAGGACGCACTCAGCAAGATTCTGGGCACGCTCCTGGACCTGCCCTTCCTCAAGCAGATTACGGGCCAGGAGGACTGCCTGACAGTCAACGTTCAACGACCCGCGGGCACCAAGGCCAACGCCAAGCTCCCCGTCCTCTTCTGGATATACGGTGGAGGCTTCGAGTTTGGAAGCACAAACACGTACGACGCCACCAGCCTGCTCGCCACTGCTGTCGGACAGAAGCAGCCCTTTGTTTTCGTGGCCGTCAACTACCGCGTCGCCGGCTTTGGCTTCATGCCCGGAAAGGAGATCCTCCAGGACGGCAGCGCCAACATCGGCCTGCTCGATCAGCGCATGGGACTCGAGTGGGTTGCTGATAACATCGAGGCTTTTGGCGGAGACCCTTCCAAGGTTACCATCTGGGGCGAGTCGGCGGGAGCCATTTCCGTGTTTGACCAGATGCTCCTGTACGGAGGCAACGCGACCTACAACGGCAAGCCGCTGTTCCGCGGCGCCATTATGAACTCAGGTAGTGTTGTCCCGGCCGACCCTGTCGACTGTCCCAAGGGGCAGGCCGTCTACGATGCTGTCGTCAGGGAGGCAGGCTGCTCGGGTGCGCAGGACACTTTGAACTGTCTTCGGGGGAAGGACTACGACACGTTCCTCAAGGCTGCGAACTCGGTCCCCTCAATATTGTCGTATAACTCAGTTGCCCTGTCCTACCTTCCCCGACCAGACGGTGTAGTCATCCCAGACAGCCCCGACAAGCTCGGTGAGAGTGGCCGCTTTTACGGGGTACCATTCATCGTCGGCGACCAGGAAGACGAGGGCACAATCTTCTCCATCTTCCAGTCGAACATAACCACGACTGACGCCATGGCCGACTACCTGTCCGACCTCTTCTTCCACAACGCCCCCAGGGAAAAGCTAAAGGAGCTCGTCGACATTTACGAACCCGCCATCCTGCAGGGCAGCCCGTTCCGCACCGGCTTCTTGAACGAGCTGTATCCCGGCTTCAAGCGCATGGCTGCCATCCTGGGCGACCTGACCTTTACGCTGACCCGCCGCGTCACGTTGAACCTTGCCACCAAGGTCAAGCCGGACATGCCCGTCTGGTCCTACCTGTCGTCGTACGACTACGGCACCCCCTTTGTGGGCACATTTCACGCCTCGGACATCCTGCAGGTCTTCTACGGCATCCTGCCCAACAACGCCATGAAGAGCTGCCGTACGTACTACTTCAACTTCCTCTACAACCTGGACCCCAACAAGGGCGTCGGCGGTTACGCCCAGTGGCCGCAGTGGAAGGAGAACAAGAACCTCATGTGGTTCCGCTGGGGCTGGCAGAACGATATTCTCAAGGACGACTTCCGGAGCGGGGCCGGGGAATGGATCGAGCAGAACAAGGATCTCCTGTACATTTGAATGCTATTTGAAGCGTCTGCAATTACTTTCCGTTCGATGTACATATGGGATGACTCATGATGGGCTTGGCCCTGTTGGTCCAACAGCTTCGGCAATAGGGTATTTGTTAATGATGCGACGATGGGACACCGCATGATTATGAAGCAAACGCACGTCATGATTAGGGAAAAGATTCAATCATATACGATGACTCGTGTAGGGCAATCGCTAAATGACTCTACCGACATCTCAGGCATCTCCTCCGTTCGTCGACAAACCCAAACCCAAGCCCATCCCTCTCCTTTATTTTCTCATTCTGTTTCTCAGAGCAGGCCAGCAACCCCCACCAGCGCCGCTGCAGCCATGCCCGCTGCGGCCGCAACACCCGTCTGCACCGGCGCGGCGTTCTTGGACCCGGAGGCAGTGCCGGCAGTGCCGGTCCCCGTCGGCGCCGGCGCCTTGCAGTCGGTGATGTGCAGGAACGGCGTGATGGCGGCCGCCGCGGTGTTGGCGCCGCCGACTGCCGTGGCGCAGGTCATCAGCTGGCTCAAGGCGGCGCTGTTGGCGACGACGAGCGACGACAGGAGCGACGAGTACGAGCTGACCTCGCTTCTCAGCGACGTCGGCGCCGCGGCGACCCAGCTGCACGGGTCCGTGGCCGTCTTCTCCGCCGCGAGGAAAAAGCTCGCCAGCGCGCCCGTCGGCGTGGGCAGCCCGGCGACGGCGCCGATGACGGTGCTTGCGGCCGAGGTGCAGCTGCTGAGGAAGCGGTCGTTTAGGGTGGGCAACTCCGCGAGGACCGGGGAGGTGAAGGCCGCCGCGGCGAGGAGGAGGACGGCTTTGGTCTGCATTTTTTGGAGAGGTGGGATGGTGGCGAGAAGGATGTGTGAGGATGGCAAAGAGTGAGACGGACGAGAAAGGCTGGGCATCGACGAGTAGAAGAATCTGCAGAAGGGGCATAAGCTTAATATAACCCAGCCAAGACTACAGTACGAGTACGGACTACTACAGACGACCCACGCGAGTCGCGACAAGGCAATATCCGTCAGGGGTCCCGCTACAAGTTTGGAATAAGCATAAGAAGCGATGCCCGGGATTGTTCCTGCATGTGGGCTGACAAGCCGACAAAAGAGGGGCTGTGAGGCTGAAAAAAAACCCGGCATATCAAAGAAGGGGGGGGCCGTGTTCCAGATTAATCAACGCAAGTCGAGCGGCTTTTAACCGACTCTTGACCAACATACGTTTCCATGGCAGTTCCGGGCTGCGCCAACAGCTTAGATGGACGACGAAATTCGGATCTGACTTGATCGTATGTGCTTCTTCGTAGGAGCGCCGTTGGCAGGCTCCCCGTCGGCTTTGGCGGTTCAGAGAATCGCTGGGGGACCTCTGTTGCGCATGTCCACGGATCCCTCGTGATGGTCGGCTTCGCAGTTGGCGAGATTATATCGGAGAATGGTGGTATATTGCATCCCGGACGTGGAGTGATTCAGCCAACTGCTTGGTGCGCACGCGGCAGGTGGCAGTGCTTGATGACCCACACAGAGCCAATGCCGAACTTGGTGGTCGTCGGTGACTTCCACAACTGGCAACTTCCGGGGTCGCTCCACCAATGGCGGGCCTTCCATGTCACATATCCGTACAGTACATCACCACGACATGCCGAGCCAATAGAACATCTCATTCATTCTGCTCCTTTGCTTTTCGACCCTCAAATAACATCATAATGCTGGATTCATCCTCGCAACTTCACCGACATAACACCACGTCTCATAATTTACACACGTCGCGCGTCAGTCACAGATAGCCGTTCGCGCCCAGCCATTCCTTGAGCGCCGCAGAATCCCGCTGCTTGTAGGCCGCGCGGCCCCTGATCTTGTCCTTGACGGTGCCCAAGGTTCGGTTGAAGCCACTAGTATCCTTGTCCTTGAAGAACTGGTCGATGTCGTCAATGGTCGTGGTATCCGTGAATCCGCCCAAGCTGACGCGGACGAACCGGTCCACGACAATGGGGTTGCCGAGCTTGGCAATGCACGCGTCCCAGTTGTTCTTCATGAACTCCCACTGCGCAGCCCGGCCGATGGGGTTGCTGGCCAAGCCCATACCGAGGGCGTGCATGTCGGCAGCTGGCACCGAGTCGCTGGGGGGAGACGCGTTGAAGTTGAAAGGAATGATCGACTTGCGCAGGAGCTCCTCGTCCTCGGTGACTGAGAGGGATCCGAGGCAGATGAGCTTGCCGTCAATCGACTTGGTGTTGAACCACTCCTTCTTGAGGATCTCAACCGCGCGAGCCGACTCCTTGCGGACGGCAGCGCGCCAGACCGGTGATCGCAGCGAGGGGTGGATGGGGCTGCCTTCGGGGCTCTCAACCCAGGCATTGAAGCGCTTGAGGGCCTCGTCCGCAACCCTGTGAAATGTCAGCAAGCATGTTCTTGCACGGTGGCTCGTGGTTTAATGCAAAGGTGCAGCGGTGACTGACTCAGTGTGGCCGCTAGCAGCAGCGACGCCAATAAGCTGCTTGCGCAGAATGCCGGTAAGGTAGCCCTCGCCGTCGGCAAACTCCCATCCAACCTCCTTCACCTTGTTGCTGATGAGCTTCAGGGCAAAGTTCTCGATGCCCTTCTTGATCTCCTTGTCCTCGGCGAAGACGGACTTGACCGAGCCGATGGAGTCGAGAATCTGGGTCCAGACCAGAGGGTGAGTCTCCTTGTTGAATCCCTGGAGGAAGGTGAGCAGCGACGCCGTCGTGCCGTTGCCTGCAAACGCGAGGTCGGCAGTCGATCCGATGATGGCAATCTTGTCCTCGGTGCTGAGCCTGTCAAGCTGGGTGCTCAGCTTCGCCAGCCGTGCAGGAGGGTAGTTGACACGGTAGAAGCCAGTTGCCCCACTGTTGAGCTTGTAAAAGTCGTCATCAATGTCGCGGATGGTCTCAACCTTCTGCGTCAGGGACAGGTCGGCGACGCCAGACTGCCCCTTCTTGCCCTCGAGACCGAGCGGTACCCACCAGGTGGTGGTGTCGTCCTCGGGCTTGACATCGCCGGTGGAAAGGAAGCGAGACTGCTTGATGGAGATCTGGCCGGGCTCCTCGGCCACGGTCAGGACAGGGTGGCCAATCTTGGAGATCCAGGGACCCATGAGCGCATTGACGTCCTTGCCAGAGGCCTCGCTCAGCGCATCCCACAGAGCCTTGGTCTTGGCATTTCCGTACTTGTGCGCCTTGAGGTAGTTGGAGACGCCCTTAAGGAACGTCTTGACGCCGAGGTGGTTGGCCAGCATGCGGATGGCAGAGCAGCCCTTGAGGTAGCTGATGGAGTCGAAGATCTGGTTAACGTCGAGCGCATCGCGAACTGGGACGTGGATGGGGTGGCTAGCGCGAATGCCATCTAGACGGAAGGCAGCCTCCATGCCCTCGTTGACGAACTGGGCCCAGACCTGCCAATCGGGGTGCAGATGGTCGATGGCGTACCATCCGACCCAGGTGGCGAAGCCTTCGTTCAGCCACAGCTCGTCCCACCAGTCCATGGTGACGAGGTTACCGAACCACTGGTGGGCCAGCTCGTGGGCGACAACGTAGGCGACGGCGTTCTTGAAGCGCGCATCCGAGGTCTTCTCGTCGAAGAGGACCTGGGTAGTGCGGTACGTGACCAGGCCCCAGTTCTCCATGGCTCCGTGAGTGAACTCGTGGACGGCGAGAAGGTCGGACTTGGGGAGCGGGTAATCAATGTCGAAGATCTCGGAGAAGAAGTCGATGATCTTGGGCGCGTGCTCGAGGGCCCAGCGACCCTGCTCCTTGAGGCCTCGGGTAGTGTAGACACGGACCGGCAGCTGCTTGCCATTGTATCGTCGGTCAGTCTGAGCCTCAACGTACTCGAAGTCGCCGACGGCCCACGCCAGCAAATAGGTGCTCATGATGGGCGTGGTCTCGAAGGAGACCACGTTCCATCCGTCCTTGGTGGGCTTGGTGTCCTTGACGGGCATGTTGCTCAGGGCGACCTGATCGGCGGGCACCTCAATCTCAAAGTCAAAGGTAGCCTTGAGGTTGGGCTCATCGAAGCAGGGAAAGGCACGGCGGGCATCGCACGACTCGAACTGGGTGCTGAACATGTAGTGGAACTCTTCGTCGCGAGGAACCGACTTGGCGGGGGTGGCGACGGGCTTGTACTTGCTGCGGTAGAAGCCGGCCATTTCGTTGTTTATGATGCCCTCGAACTCGATGGCGACGGAGGCCTTCTTTGACACGGGAAGCTCCTCGTGGAAGGTGATGGTGACGCGCTGAGCCTTGTCATCGTAGCTGAAGTCGGTGGATTCGAGGGACTGGGAGGACTTTGTGTGGTCGAGAGTGACCTTGGCATGGGACAGCTTGATCTCGAGGACGTTGAGAACAATCTGCTTGGTGGGCTTGGAAATCTCGGCGTCGATTCTGCGGGAGAGGGTAAGTCAATGGCTCTCCAATGGTGCGGCACGGGCCATGAGGGGAACCTACGTCACGGTGCCCTTGTAGGTCCAGTTCTTGAACTCAAGCTCCTTGAGGGAGAGATTGTAGTGAACAGGCTTCACACTGTCGGGGAGGACTTCGCGGTCGGCCATCTTGTTAGGATTTCGTGCTCTGGCGTGCGCGGAGCAGAATCGAGAGGGTATCCGAGGAAGCAAGCTGGCGGGGGATGGTATCAGTACAGGCTGTTTTTAAACAATTGATGGATGAGTGGCGTCTTCCGTGGGGCCTCGGGCAGTAAGAGCAGCGACGTGTCCTAACGCCAGTAGCAAAGGGCGGCAGCACGGATACAAGCTAGCCAGGGATGCAGTGCGATGCTGGTGTTTGTGGATTGTGGGCAGCTGTCAAAGGATGGAACTTGGAACCTGGGACTTGGAGGAGAGACGGATGCAAAAGAGCCACTCGTTCGGGATGGCGGGACCGAGCGGGGCAGATGGTGGCATGAGTGGGGTGAGGGGCAGATGCAGGGGAGCTGTTAGGTAAGGAAGTGCAGGGCCTGCCAGGTGTGTTGGCGGGAGAGGCGCTGAAACGTACCTCCGGGAGCCGATGCGAGATCTGCTCGGCGTACGAGACGATAATACTTGGGCTGCCGTCGAAGCCAATTGCCGGTTCCTGGTAGAGGCAGCTGGGAGAGAAGCGGCTCTCGTCGTCGTCGTCGTCGTCGTCGTCGTCGTCGTCAACCCTCGCCGCTGCAACGGGGCCCAACCGCCAATGCTGGACCGGACGATGTTGCCGCTCAACCCTCTCGGCATGCCGTCAACACCAGCAACAGAGGACCCTTTGCCGCCGTCTCCCGCGGCCGCATTGCTTCGGGCCAACTGCAACGCTCGGCTCCACCGCGTCTGGCGACCGTGGCCAGCCAGTTGCCGCATCAGGCATCTCGGAGCAGACATGGCCGCACCGCCCCGTTCTGGGCCCCAGTGCCGCCGTGCGTGCCGTTGCTCAGTCAAAAATCGTGCGCCGGGATCCAATGCTGCTGTGCTGCCGTTGCGTGCGTCGTGGCTACCGTACCCGTTGGCGTTGGCGTTGGCGTTGACAAAGAGCGCGGCACTTTTGTAGCACGGCGCGGTGCCCGTCTGGACGCACGTTCGTCGAGGGCAAGGAACCGGGCAGTACGGAGGAGAGAAGAAAAAAAAAATCGCAGTAGTGATACAGTAATGGTACAGGCACGGCAGCGAGCGGATGGCGGCTGTGCAGCGCCGCGCGGGTGTTGTGGGGGGGGGGGAAAGTCGTCGTCGTCAAGTGAGGCTCTCCCCGTCCCCCTTGTGAGAGAATCTGTCGTCCACGCTGAGCCGAAATGAGCATGTACAGTGTGGCTTGGCAACAGAGACTGTATTACACACTGTACGGAGGTCCCGGAGTCCGGACACCGTGTGCCGTGTAAGTCGGAGTTGTAATACGAGCCTTTCGCGATATGCTCAATGCGATGTAGAAATTACAACTACCTAAGCAGAAGAACTAGAAGAAGTTCGAGAATCGCGAGAAGTCGAGAAATGGCGCCCCTCGAGAAATAGCGAGCAACTCGGACCCGACAACTGGCGAGCAACGATGCTCCGATATCATCACATTCCCCCTTCCTCTCCTCCTCCTCGTCCGCGTCGCAAAACTAGTCATCCACAGGCGGAAGCCCCATCCTCGCGCTCTCGCGATCATCCATATCGCGCATCTGGTCCTCCGTCGGCGCCCCCTTCCATATATTCTCCCGGATGTTGACGTCGCCCGGGCAGAGGCTCATGCCCGGGTACGCCCTGCCGTACCACTTCGCCCACATGTGTATCTCGACCTGGCCGTGCCGCATCGGCCCGCAGCGGACGTCCAGCCAGTTGCGCGCCACCCACTCGTACTCGCGGCCCGAGCACACCTGGTCGTGCTTGCTGAAGTTGCAAACAAAGGTGCCGACCTGGCCGTTCTGCGAGACGCTGATGTGCACCGTGTACGCCGGCACCAGGTACTTGCGGCAGTAGCGCGCCAGCGAGTCGCGCGACGTCATGTAGTCGTTGGGCAGGTACTGCGGCGAGTTGAAGATGCAGTAGTAGTTGGACACGGGCACGGGGATCAGGTCGTGGTGCTTCGTCCTGTCGCGCAGCGGCAGGTGCTTGGGCTCCACGAACTCGTCGTACCGCGTGTCGTCGCCGCCCGAGGGGTCGTCGCCCGGGAAGCCGTGTTCGGGCGCCTTGGGGAGCTCGTCCCATTCGTGTTTCCACTTGTGGTCGCCCAAGTCTCTACGCTTGACGATGACGGCCTCGGAGCTGTCGTTGTCGTTGCGCGACGGATGGGGGAGAGTGACCGTGTAAAAGCCGTCTTCCAGGCCGGCCGGGAAGACCCAGGAGGCGGCCAGCGGCAAGCCGACGGCCGCGAAGAGGTACCACGGCCGCATGTCGACTGTGTCTTGTTGGAGAGTCGTCTCAAGCGGATCTGTCTCGGCCTGGCAGTAGGATGCAAATATATATTCTTCCCTTCTGGAAGAGAAACGAAACTTTTCTTTTTAAGTTTTTGTCACGGGGGTTGGAAAAGGAGGCCGCCGGGAGAAACTATAAACAACATGGCCGTCCCCCTCGAGCAATATAAACATTGCGCCTCCTACGCCCACCATGGCTGTAGAGTTTAGCCCTCAGATCACGTACCCAGAACATCGCAGCAAACCTCATCACATGGCACATCAAAGTCAGTCAACGATGCCCATAACTGGTCAACCAATACGCGTATATCTGAGCGAGTGTGCTTGTGTGCCCGCCCGCTTGTGTTCATGATTCCTTGAAGCCATGTCTAATCAATCTCGTCCCAGCCATTCATCAAGTACCCCACGTTCCCCAACCATGCCGCTGCCATCAAGCCATGTGTATGCATATAGCCCTCAGCCCCCCCCCCCCCCCAACGCCTTGCGCCAAAAAGAATCCCACGCTCTCCCAAGAATCCATATCGTCACAAGCAAATCCATAGACCCGTAATACCCATTCGTTGACGCCAATGCAAACTTTCTGCCGTCCCATGAAGAGGGGGATACCGCCCGGCTTTCGCATCTAAGACTGCGCCGCCGGCAAGTCCTCGTGCTGCACCTTGGTGGCGACCGCATCCCACCAAGGGCTGTGCGCCGCTCTATCCACTGCCCCGACTTTGTCGAGGAGGTCGGCAATGTGCCTCACCCGCTCAACAAACTCTGACAGGCCCAGGCTGGCCAGCTTCTCGCCAGCCGTGTTCGCTGCCTTGACCTTTTCGCTGGCAGAGCCCGGCGCCAGTCGGGCAAGAACATTGCCGCGAAGTCGCGTCAGCAGGAGACGCAGGACAGGCTCACGAGGCTCCGTAGAGGTTCGTGACATGTCCTGGCTGGCGCTCAACACCTTGGTCACCAGCGCGCGCAAGTGCGTCTTGGTAACGGCGGGCATAGACCGGCCGGCTTCTAGAGCAGCCATGGTGCCCTCCACCGTGGTGTCGAGCGAGGCGTGGTTCGCTTCAAGCACCGTCATGATGCGGGATGCCTCCATCTTCCATTGCGTCCGGACGTCGCGCTTGAGCAGATTCTTGCACTGGAGCAAGACTGCTCCCACGGTGATGATGCGCTGGACCATGGTCGAGACCTTGTTGATGCGCGCAAGGTCGAGGTGCAGCATCTCAGGCACCTGGTCGGCGGCGACGGGCGTGGGTTGTGTGAACACATCGACCAAAAGCTGGGCATAGAATCGAGCGGCCGTTGGCTGCAACTTGGGATGGTTGATGCCCTCGGGATCCCGTTTCTGCACCTCGGCCATGACTTTGGACGTGGCCGACCTCCACGCCGTCTCCGCCACAGTCAGACTCATGCCTCCATCCACTATATCCGAAGTGAATCGCTTCGCTTCGTACTGGGCGGCAGACTCAATGAGTTGCGGTGCCGCGATCCTGAGCAGATAATTGATATAGTCGGACAGCATCACGTCGATGAACCCATTCAAGGCCTCCACCCTGTCGATCAGGTTGCCGTGGCCAAGCTTGTTCTGGACCAGATCCTTGACCTCGTCGTCGCGGAATGGGGCACACAGCTTAGGCAGAAGTGAACCCATCGCAGCGAAAAACTTCTCGTACGAGAAGTTGCCAAGCGTGAACTGGCGCTCTGCCATCTCCGGGTCGAGAATCTCTCCAATGAGGTTGTACATGGAATTGCCCGGTTTAAGGAGCCGTTGTAGCTTGTCCTTGATATTGCTAGCCATGAGGATGAAGAAGCGAAAGTTCGCCTCACTGTCATCCTCGTCCATAGCAGCCCGCATCTGCACGTACAGAGGACGTGCCAGGACGGCCTGCTGCTCGACATATTCCTCCGACGGGATTTGGTATTCCTTGTTGATAGCGAGCTCGTGGACCACAACGCGGTTGTCAGGGAGCAGCCCGTTCAGGCCAGTCTTGACCACCATTCGCTTGGCTTCGCTCTTGCTCGCTGGAGTCGCCGGGGGAGTAAGTGTCTGTGACTCGGCCGACACGAGACTACTCGCCGTTGCAGACGCGTCCCCGGGGGTGTTATCAGCTACACGGGGCTTCGTGTCTCCCGTCTGCTTCTTGGCACTGCGAGTCTTCCTCGCCTCGCTGACGGCCCTGAAGATCATCTTCTTGCCCTTCTCCGCACCCGCCAGCTTCTTGATCCTCACAATAAGCATCAGCTGGCTGTCCTGGATGCTTTGGCGGTACAGCGCCGTTGCCGCATCGTCCGTCGTATCCTTGACCGTCTGGAATATTGCGTCCAGCTCAACAAACTGCATGAGCATCACCTCGATCAACGCGTTCGAGTCGCGCGACTTCCAGGCAATGAAGGCATTGTAAAACACCGCGTAAGCCTCTGGGAGTGTCTTCTTCAACGATGGCGGCATCGTGTATCGATTCGAAGTCGTTAGTCGTACCAGTATGTTCTCGAATGTTATCAGCAAGTCTTTGGCCTTGCCGATCAGGTCCTGAAGCTGAGGGTTGTCGAGATCTGTGGAGGGTAGTCGGTGGGCGTTCAGGACGCTGTCCTCGGATGCGTTACCCTCTGCTTCATCCTTGTTTCTCAGGACCTGGTTGGGGTGTCCAAGGATGAGAAATGCACTCAAGAACGTGCGGACTGCAGCCATCTCGTCCACAGAGCCCGGCAATCCCTCCTGGAGCCCACATATTCCGAGGAGTCGCGCTGTGACAAGAAGAACATTCTCCTGCGCCAACAGCTCCACCACTGTATCGAACGAGGTGTCTCGAATACCATCGACGGACAGGCCAAGGCCGTTGAACTCTTGGATGATCCGCTTCCTCGCGCATCCACGCCACCAGCCCTGAATCCGAGCGGCGGCGTCGTCGTCCTTCAGCTTCGGCCGTTCACTTTCCTTCACTTGCGGCAAGACATCCACGGTCTTCCTAGTCATAATGCTCTGACCGCGACTGCGCTGCGTGGCGCTCTTGTTCAGAAGCTCCTCACGGCGCCTCTCGGCTTCGGCCATGCGCTCCTCCATCTTGGCCTTCATCTTGGCTACTTCTTGCTCGCGCTTTTCCTTGGTCAGTTCCGCCACATGCTTCGCCTTCCGTACTTCCTCTGCACAATTGGCCACAATTTCAGCCAGGTTACGCTCCCTTGCCTGCTGGGCAGCGAGCGCACGCTCTTCGGAGGCCGACTGGCCGCGTGGTGTGGCCTTGTTCAGCGCAGCCCTCAGGCGTACCTTTTCGGCATGCGCGGCCCTGTCGGCCAAACGGGCACGGCGGTCCTCCAGGAAGGAGGCCCGTCGGAGATGCTGGGCAATATACTTGCTCTGGTCGCTCTCGCGCGAGTTGGCGTGCTGGATGGGCGAGCATCGAGACTGGGCGGACGAGATGGAGTTGCGACGCGACGAGGCCGCCGAGTCCCTGCGGCGCGCGTGAGACGGTCGGTAGAAGCGGGCGGCGACCCGTGGCGGGGGCGTGTAGATGCGGTTATCGTGGTCCAGCACATCGTCGTCTGCGGGAGGCATGGCCAGGTCCAAATCCATATCCATGGTGTCGTCGGAGGCTGGACCGTTGGACTCTTCAAGGTTGCGCGAAGGCTCCGACAGGTCGGCTGACGGGCGGCGCATCGTGTCGGCGTCGGTTCGAGCGAACGGGTTCATGTGTATAAAGGGAAGAAGCTGGTCGTCGACGCTGGTTGCGACAACAACGACAATAACAGATCTCGGTAGAGGTGCGTCAAAGCTCGGGACACGCGCTGGTGCAGGATGGCACGAGTAATGGAACCGAGGCCAGGACCAGGACCGTCGTCAGCACGAGCCGTAGCCTGTTTCGCTCCCCGGTCTCGAGTCTTGGTCCGCCGGGCAGCGCCGAGTCAATAGGTCAGCGGCACCAGGGAAGGCGACGAAGAGGCGCGCTGAGGTCTGTGATCAAGCTCAAGGGAACCGGTGCAGGCGCCGAATGTAGAACAACGGGTTGGGAGGCGGCGGCGAGTCAGTCCGCAGATGCGACAACAGGCGAGTCTCGTCACAGCGTCGTCGGGCTTCGAAACGAACAAGAGAAGCGAGAGAAGCAAAACGGGGGAGATGGAAGCGCCCAAGGGGGCTGCGCAAAACGAGAGACGAACGAATCCCCGGCCCCGAGTATCCCGTACGCAAGCTCTGCTTGCGGTGCGATGGATGATGCGATGATGTGATGTTTGCGGAAGAAGGAGGCTGGAAATCGCCCACGCCCGTCACCGTTGATGCTGAGAGGGGCTTGTCTTATCGCGGGAAAGCGCGCCGCGCCAGCCCTCTTTCCGTCTTTCCCAGGCGGGGCGGGAGGGAGTGGCAGGGCAGGCTCGAAGCACAGCGAAGCTTCCAGTTTCGCGTGGGTGGGACCTAACGGGCATACGTTGTCCTGCTTATTTATTAACAACCTGAATCCGGACCGCACGTCCAGCACAAGCCTTACTGTCATGCCTGCTGAATCCGTATAAGCCTATGGATTATAATGAAGAAACTACCATTGAGGCACAAACGCATTGTGCGCTCACAGTGGGCTTAGCAAAGCAATGCCAATCGAAACAAGGCAATCAGGATGCACGGCGTGCGACCAGACTCGCAGCACCTGCGCCGCGTGGCTGCTTTTGCGGAGGCACGAATCGCCGTTGCGTGATGGCGAATGCATGCAACCCACGCCGTCTGCAGCGGATCATCTGCCATCTGCATCGTCCGCTGTCATTGGCGTTCCCTTGCCCCCTGTTCTTGTTCTCTTCACCGAGCGTCTGGCGAGTGACGCAGTGCGCCAGCACCGGCCAGTCCGCCTTGCTTCCAGGGGACAGCTCCGTATACATGCCGATTCTCCTATAATACCAGTCCTTGGCTCTCGTCCGGGATCACCGCTGCTTCTCACCACGGTAGTCCTGGGTTGTCATCTACGGCAATAACGGTCTTCACTCCGCTACCATGGCATGCTTTGACCGTAGTATTCATTATTATTGATTTCCCGGGCTGCGTTTCTCGAGGCATGTGAAGCCCCTTGCTACCCTTCATGTCCGGCGTTAATAATACAAGTCCGACTCTGGGGGAGGCATCTCGTCCAGCTCAGCCGAACGCGCCCCCTCGCCACGAGCCAACCCCTTTTCCTTTGCTTTCCAGCCTTGCAGGCTTGCCCTCGCAACCTGCGCGGCAGCTCTGCGACCCCGATGTAAACACAGGTCGCCAAATCACTCCCATAACGCCGCCTTGCCTTGCAGTACGTGCTGCTGTACTTATGCTCGCTGTGCGATCCTCTTGGTATGCTTGTGAGCGCTCGTCCGTCTCCTCTTGTCAATCGCCTCCGCCGTCACGTCGGATGTAGTCCTGGGACTCTTTCAGAGGTCGTGCGTGTCTGCTGGAGACTGCCGCTTCGCGCTCGTCCTCCAAGTGTGTTTGCCGCTCTATCGTGGATTCTGTTGTTCCACTCGAGTATGGTCTCGTAGCACAGCACGTATTGCCGGAGACTCTGAACCATGCTCAGTCTCTGCTCTCGGAAGTCTTCCACTGTCTTTTGGATGAGATCCACCGTGTCCTCGAGCAGCCAGGTCGCGTTGGCCTCGGGTGATGCTCGTGCGTTGAGGGTAAGGGTTTCGGTGGGCTTGTGGTCAAAGAAGCCTTGGGAGCCCGTGTCGCTGCCGGCAAGAGGAGAAATACCCTCGTCATGGTCTGCCATGGAAACATCACCCTGCGAATCATTGGCCCGTGAGGTAGCCAGCTTCGCCTGCCGCTGGCGCTTCATCATGTCAATGACACTGTCCACGGTGCAAAAGGTTCCCGTTCGACCACAGCCTGCAGAGCAATGCACCAACATTGGTCGAGCTCGAGCTTCGCTTTCAGGCTCGTCGTACCACGTGATGGGGATCGAGTCGATCGACGCCATCCTGGAACCAACAACCGAGGCAGTCTCAACCGGAAGCGCAGCTCTCTGCATCACATTCGCGAGCTCAACCAATGCCAGGAGATGGGATGGCTGTGCGGGCGTCCCAAAGTCGGGCCACGCTGGGAAGTGCAAGTGCGTGATCTCTCGTATCGGTGCAAAAGGATAGGCCGCGTGAGAGAGCGCAAACTTGCGGATGATGACGTATGGAATTTCCGATTGTCCATGAGGATTCTGGTTCGTCGGCGTCGAGGACTCGACAGTCGTCGTGGTGTTGGCCCTTCTCCTGCCAAATTCGGCCGCGCTGTACGTCGAAGATGTAGAAGTCGACTCTGATCGGTGCTTGTCAATGTCTAGCGAGGCCTTCTTTTCCGACAGAGGCTTCAGTCTAATGGCTCCGAATTCCCTGCCTTTCCAATACGGATGGCACTTGAGTTGCCCGCCTTCAGACTCGGCAGTCAACATGACAATGACGCGAACATCCTGCTCCCAGATGACGGACCAAAAGTCCTACCACAACGTTAGTGAGCTTTCAAGGACGAACAGGAATCAGCATCCTTACCTCAAACGTGGCTGGCAGCGGTCCCTGGGAGGCTATGTATCGCTTGTTGCTCCTGGATGCCGACAAGTGGCTCGCGTTGACATAGTCACAGCATCCATCCTGCCTGTGTTGCAGACGGACTCGGGCATGCTCAAAGGGCAGGATGTCCTTGTAGCGATTTTTGACGCCTTTCTCGACGCCGGAGAGTTGAAACTTGCTTCCTCGCTGTGCGTTGGGGTTGAAGGCTGCATATGCACTTCTCATTCGGGCCTGCTCGTCTTGCTCGATGCGCAAAAACTTATCAGAGACCTTCTTACCGTGGTCAGGCTTCGACGCGGCTTCGCGCAACCATGGCGGTAGCAGCGGAGAATCCAGGTCGTTCGGACGCGTGACTTCGAGTTGGCCAACTCCATCGGCCAGGTCCATATTCTGCCGGATATTGGAGAAGAAGGGGTTCAGTTCGTTGGTGGACTGCGGAATATTGACTCCGCCAATTACAGGCGCAAGGCCTCCAGTATAGCCGTTACAGCTGGCTTGCCCAGCCGCCTGAGTGGCAGATCCGCCGTCGACGAGCTTCGGAAACAATTTCTGGAACATGGTAAAGCCGCCCCGGAGTATGGCAGTGTTCCCGGTGTAGCCCTCATTGGTAAACTTCTTGATCATGTTCTGCGCCGTCACGGCGTCGCGCTTGTCCGACGCGTGGGCATCGTATACGACGATCCAGTGCATGTCTCGCCACTCGGAGAACTTGCTCGACCCCATCCCGCCTTGGAAGGTCTGCTGCAGCTTCTGGATGTTGAACGTCGGACGCTTCAGGAGCGTTGTGGGAATGCACAGGTTCAGCGCCCCCTTGACACGAGACTGCGCAAAGTTTTGGGACGACCTTATATCCAACAACAACAGGCGGCCGTCGTCGACTGTCTGCATCAAATCTCTCAGGTCTCCGCCGGATATCATTGACGGCGTTCCCGGTTCGAGCTTGGTAGGTAACGTGGCCGCACGGCTAATCTCGGCCAACTTTGGAGACGCGGGTTCAACCTTGGGCAGCATCAACGACAACCGGGAGTCCCGCTCCTCGGCTCTGGTCGACGTCGCGCGGAGGTGCGAAGGATCGAAGGGCCGTGGAGATTCGAATCTCGGCGTTCCTGTGATTTGTATGGGGAGTATGGAAGACTCGGAATTCCGCTTCGAGTCTGATGAAACATAGGCCGAGTCGTGGAGGCTGTCGTGGTCGATGTCCATCTTGCTCGTCGGGGGTTGGTTCGATGTCACGGAACGCACAAACGAGGTCTCAGAGCCTGTATCGCTCGC
Source organism: Tolypocladium sp. Sup5 PDA-1 (assembly GCA_000750105.3). Classification (NCBI taxonomy): domain Eukaryota; kingdom Fungi; phylum Ascomycota; class Sordariomycetes; order Hypocreales; family Ophiocordycipitaceae; genus Tolypocladium; species Tolypocladium sp. Sup5 PDA-1. Next base: position 73,947 of record JPHH03000077.1, read on the forward strand.
GTGCGTATGCCACCTAGGCGGTCGCGGGCGGACCGGCGTGGGATGTGACGTCGGCTGGACATAGTGCGATGTGGGCAAGGAGAACGACTTGCCCCTGTTCAGGTCGGCCTGCCTCTTGAAGGCCTCGAACTCGGAGTTGGCTTCGAGGGAAACCTGTTTCGGGAGCGCAGCGGCGAACGACTTGACAGACGAGGTTGGGCTCCAGTTCTCCCGGGCCAGACCAGAGGATTCGCGCGGGTCGGTGGTGGACTCGACGACGAGGCCGAAGTAGTTGGGACTCGGGGCTCGCGGCTCATGGTGTCGGGGCGAGAGCATGGGCGGATGGTTCTGGCCCACGGAAAAGGCCGCGCGAGGGGATGCCAAGGGTGTCGTTGTGGACCTGCTCGATTTCGAAGGGCGTGGAGGTTGCGTGGTTGTGTGGGAATAGGAACTCGCTGCCGACGGGGAATGCCTCGAGGGGGCCTTCATGGTGTAGTGGACAGGCGTCCGGTCGCCGGGTCTAGACTCATGCATGACCTGGCTGTGAGGATGGTGAGTGTGAGAGAGAGCATCCAAAGGAGACCGGCTCGCAGACTCAGGAGGCCATGGTTAGATGCCGAGGCGGACAGGACAGGTTCGAAGAGTATTAGAAGCTGCGCCGAGCACTCGGGGGCGTTGATGGAAGGATCCAGAGAGCAAAAACCCGAGGATACGGTAGGGTGCTGAGTAAATACGTCAGGTGGCGTATACTGGACGGACCCTGAATCGGGGAGTCAAAACGACGTTGGTGGCAACGGGGATCCGGATCAACGGGTGAGAGGCGGCGGTGGCGTGATCAAAGAGCAAAGGCCGGAACTCTCTTTAAGGCGGAACGTGACTTCTGTCGGCCAACCCTCTTTGGCAAAGGGGGATAAAGAAGGATAGGGAAGAAGCAGAAGAGGAAACAAATGGGGTGCGTGCTGGTCTGTACTGGAGACGGCTGGGGAGGATGATGAACGAGGCGTGGACAACAGCGGTCAGGGCTGGGGACGGTAAGGTTTTAGGGGCCAGGGTGGTCCAGCGTCGTAGGCACGTCTTGTTTAGGCGGTGCGGCGGCGAGGCTCTTGTCTCGACGTGCCCGCCAGATTAGCGCGGAGGAGACGTCTGCTGTTGGTGGGCGTGGTTCTGTGCGAAGGCCAGAGAGAAGTGTGGCCCGAACCGAAGGGAGCGCCTTGCTGGTGGTGGTGACGATGAAGATGGCCAGTGGTGGAGGTGCCCGGGTGCATATGTATGTACCTACGGACTACATGCAGCGGCGGCGGCTTCGACTGGCGAGCGTCCGTCAAGGTCGCCGAGAGCAGCGCTGCAGGGCGCATGGAACTGGCGACTAGGGGAAGAACGGAGTGGAAGGGCGAAACGGGGGGGGGGCCTTCAGACTGGAAGTGTTCGATGAAGGTGAGGTCTGCTCGGGGGTGGGTGGTCGCGTGCGGCAGGGATCGTCGCTGGCGGCGGGGACGCTCTGGGACGATGAACCGCAATCAACGAGGCCCAGTTCCCCCGTCTCTGCGCTGCAAGCCTGCCCGTGATCGTGATTCGGGGCAGCTCTACGGACCACGGACGCACCTAGTCCGTACGGAGTACATACATACAACTAGCCCCTGGGCGCCATTCTGGTGCGCGGTCGAGCGTCGCATCACCGAAGCCCTCCAGCCCTCGTCTCGTCCCCCAGAAGCGTCGCCGGCGTCGGGGCCACGGCGACGGGAAGGCCCAGCGAGGTACGAGTTCGGACTCTACTTCGTACGAGTACCTTACCTGTAAGCCCCCTGAGGCGCTCAGCCTGCACATGTACCCGCGCAGGGCCCCACCGCCATCGTCATTGAGGCGTCAGGGGTCCCCGCTAGAACTCCCACCAGAGGGGCTCGCCAGGCGCGCCGGCCAACCACAGGGCCCGTGGCGCCCCAGCCGAACGTCACAGCACCCCCGACTCGCCTTGGCACATCGAGTCCAGAACCCTGGACGGCTCATGCTTAAGGCCCCTAACTCCGCTGCGTGGTCTGTCGCTGCCCTTCTGTCGTCCCGTGTTCTCCTCCGGTGTGGATGGCTGGCTGGTGCTCGCGTCGTGCCTTATCAATGCCTTTTAACTTGGTCCGTAGCTGCATTGTCGAGGGTTGCAGCCGCAGTTGGCAGCGCTCTTTGTTGGGTGCGTGCCCTGTCTGTCTTGCTTGTAAAAGAAGGCACGCCTTTTTTACGAGTACGAAGTGGCTTCTTGTTCTCTCTTTTACTCGTAGAACCACGTTGAGGGCGCTGGCGGGGAAGCTAAGCATCTCCCAGCCGCCGGCTAAGCTCTTTCGCGGGTGATATGGATCGCGCAAAGGCACACACGGTGACACCTACGAGTACTAGTCCGTAGATGGCGCATTGCATTTTTGTTGTTCTCCATCGAGTCCATTCTGATTGAGTGGGCATTGCCCTTTGCCTTCGCTGCAGCCATGCGTACCGTACTGTCGTCCGTACGCTTTGCACAGACATCCCTTGTTGCGAACATCGTCTTGATCGTGGCACGCCGGAATGGGCGCACAGCACGCAAACGAACATGGCGCCTCCTGGTGCGTCGTCGTGCCAGTCGCGGCATGACGTCAGGCCGCACAAACTGCCTGCCTGCTAATCTCGCAAGTCGGAACTGAGCGAGTCATTGCTGGCAGCCTTGCAATAACTTCACCACTCGCGCCACGCCGTCTCCCTCGACAGCCCGTCTTCGGCTAGCAGCCAGAGCACCGCAAACAAGCCGGCCAGTCCGTGGCCCAAGCAGCAGCAGTAGTAGCATAAGGTACTGTAGGTTTCCTGCTCGTCATCCGCTAGCTTCGCTCTAATGCTCGCTGGCATGTCCCAACCTCCGTGCCCATCCCGCGCTGCTCTCCACCACTAACCGCAGCCATGGAGCTACTTCTCCTGCCTCACGGCGCCGGTCCTTGGTCCGCGCCCGGGTCTGTGACGCGCCGTAGCCTGTCGTTGGCTGCTCGACGCTCCAGCACAGCGCGCCCAGCTTCTGCTGCAGAAGCTGGTCTCGGTGTCTAGAACGGTCCAGTTCTCGCGTTGTCGACTGATTCTCCACCAGAGCTCCCGCCGTGCGAGGACACCAAGAGCACGAGTACGAGTATGCGACGTCGCGGCATCGCTCCCGGGTGCGCGTTCCGTCGTGGCCGAGATTGTCGAGTACCGTAGCACAGCGCCGCTTCGTGCGTGTCGTCCTCCCCGATGCTGGCCGTGCCGGCTGCCGGCTCGAATTCCGCGCCCGCATCTCATCGTGCCCCTTGTTAGACAGTTGAACTCGCTGTTCTCATCGCAGCTCTTGCGCATCGGCAGCGATCCTCCTCCTCCGGTGGCGCGCGGGTGGGCTCGATTCGGACGGCGTGCGATCCGAACCCCCACCGCCTCGCCTGCGTTACGAGTCCGCGGCCCATCCAACGTCAAGGTTTTCCCCATTCACCACAGACACCGGAATCCTGATCGACGATACTGCATTTGTCGACTCTCTGTCTGGAGTCTGGACCCTGGGTGCATGCGGTGGCGGCGATGATCTCAACTCGCCTCGTATCCAGCTCTTGAACCTGTGTGCTCCGTACACCGCCGTGTCATTTCGTGTGTCCGCCAGGGCGCACCGTCACGCAATGTCTACCGCCAAAAGGTTCCCATCGACGTCATCAAGGACAAATAAGCGTCCATCATCATCCAATACTGGGGGGCTTCCGAGCTCTGCAAGCCATCGGGCTGTGTCGCTTACTTTAGTGTTTACCTTGGCAGGGGCTTCCTCTTCCAGGCCTTTCTCTGCATCCAAACGTGCGTTGTTTTACAGCTCAATGAGGCTGTTTTGATATCTCGAGCAAGCTCGTACGAGCGGACAAGGTCAGCCTCACCAACCCCATATCCCGCGCTCTCAAGTTCCCAGCAACGCCGCCCAACAGCCAGGCATGCAGCTCGCAGCTCGCAACAAATGGCCCGTTGAGGAGCTATCCCGTGCATGGCGGCAGGCAGGTACCTGGTCTATTTCGGCCCGTCAATACTCGAAGCATGCCGATCAAGCACGGGCATATCAGGCCGACGGCGCGGGGAGAGCTATCGCCAAGCTCCAAAGATACTCCTGCTGATCTCATCATTTTCATGCAACTAACTGCCCGAGTTGGTAGCATACAGGTACGTAGCCGGCCCGGAGTTGTTGGAACTGCGTTGCTCTCGGATCCTTCACCAGACCCCTCTGCGTAACCCGAGAAGTAAGCGGTCCATTCTTGTAACACCACCAACACCAAACACATGACTGCTGCGCCAACACTCCTCCCACCCTTCAGAGTGCCTTGTGTGACATGTCCAACGCAGCACTTCAAAGGGCCTCGGGGAAGCAGGCCCAGGAGATGCAGCTCTGCGGGAGCGGGGTTACGGTGTCGTGCAGAGGCCATCCACCGCTTCCCATTCGCCGTTGATCTCGCCATCCGGCGGCTTATCCGCCACTTCCAACCCCTCTGGAAGGTCACCGTCTTTCAGCAAAGCTTGGCCTCGCGGGCTGATTTGCGCAAGCCTCAGCCGCAGCCTGAGCCCGGCGTCCCAGATCGGGCAAGCAAAGCTTCTAGACCCCGATGTTGGTTGCGTGTGTGACCCTGCAGGAGCACGGCGCGCGTGATGGCCGGACTTGGTCATGCAGAACCTCCCGCTTACAGCGCCAGTGACGGCCACTTCGGGCTTCTGCGGGGGAACGACCACGGCAGACCGAAACGGTCTCCGGCGGCACATGTCGAGCCTCTTCGACCAACTCGGGATGCAATAAACCGGGAATAATCGAAGTGGCATGTCCGAAGGTTTTGAGAGCGCGCAGGGCGCCCTCTGCATACATGAAGGGGACCCTCCCCGATGCCGCTTCATTATCAACCAAAACTCCACCGCAGCACTTCTGGTACGCAGAGTTGAGACCAAGTTCAAGCGAATCTAGGGACTGACGGCAGCTGGATTTCAAGCAGAGTTTCAAGCAGAATTTCAATCATTATAATGTTTAGATAGTTGACCAAACATGTCAAATTATCCACTTCGTCCAGGCCAACTTTGAAGGTTTGAGAGGCTGTTTTCCAGAACGACTCTGGGGTATCACCACCCGAACTCCACCACAGCCCCCGCATTCCGGAACCACCACGTTGACGTGCCGGCCCGGCTCTACGGCGCCGCCTGACTAATCGTCAAACGGGCTTCATGCCCGACGACCTCCTGCCATGACGCCTACTCTCTCGAATTCGGTCCCGTGCCTTGCCAACCGGTGAACTGAGACTTGAGCATAGCCGAACTCGGTCAGTAACTCCGCGTGCATAAGACAACTTCAACTCCTCGTCTCCGAGTCAGACTCTCCACGACTCACGACGCCGATCTCGGATGCGAATCTCCAGAGTTACTTCAACGCGCAAAATAACAGCATGTCTCAACCGCCGCAAGTCGCGACGATAGAGGAGCGGCTCAAGGCCCGGGACAAGATCCCGAAGCCCGTCCCGGCCTACCTGCCCACGGCCGGATCTCCGCTGACGGTAGACAAGAATGCATATGCCGCCATCCAGGGCGCCCCGCGTGTCCTCGTCGAAGAGTTTACGCTGCCTATTCGGTCTGGGCGAGCCTGGGAGGCACCGGCCGGGTCCATTATCAGCATCAGCACTCCGGAGGGTCCTCAAGTCGGTACGTAGGGCCGTCACAGCACCATGGCTTACACATCTCACAACTTGAGATGCATAACTACCATGGCAAATCGCCCCTTTATCCACATGATGTACCCCTTGTACTAAACCCATCACAGGCGACCTCAACATCTGGAACCGCCACAACCCCCGCGAGCGCTTCTGGGCCAGCCGCACCAAGCAACTCCACGCCTCGCACGTCACCACCCACGACCGCCTCTGGTCCACACTGCCCTACATGCGGCCCCTCGCGACCATCCTGCACGACAGCCTGGCGTGGTACGGCGCCGACCCGCACGGCGGCCGCGTGCACGACCTGCTCGGCACGCGCTGCGACCCGTACATCAACGCCGTGCTCGCCGGCCCCAGCGCCAGCTACGACTTCCACTGCCACTCCAACCTCACGCGCGCGGTGCTCCCGTTTGGCCTCGATGAGCGCGACGTGCACGACGTGATCAACATCTTCCAGGTCACGGGGCTGGACGAGCAGGGGCGGTACTTTATGAATCCGTGTCCGGCGGCGCCGGGGGATTGCATCGAGTTTCTGGCGGAGCAGGATCTGCTCATGGCGTTGAGTATGTGCTTGCTCCCTCTCTCTCACTTGTTCCTATGAGGGCATATTGTAGATGAGCTTTTGCTGACGGAGATGACTTCTACAGGCACCTGTCCAGGCGGAGATCTTTCGGCCTGGGGTTTTGGCAGTGACAACGAGCAGGAGATGATCAAGTGCTGCCGCCCGCTGCACGTCAAGGTCTTCCAGCTACAAGACAAGGAGCTCCTCGGCAAGGTCGGGTGGAAGCCGGCCGAGGTGTCCCCGTATGCGGGCATGCATGGCATCACCTCTCCGCTGGGTGAAGGGAGCAAGACTAACAGCTAATCGACTGTGTTACATGTCTGTACTAACAAGTGACTGCTAGGTAGCGGAGTGTTGCGGTAACTATCAGGCCTAGAGATAGAGAAATTTGTCACTCTACTGGTCATCTTAAACAGCGCCTGATATCGTGCGAGCACGTCTAGAAATCGACCCTAGCAGGGATCTAAAAGCCGTGCTCCTCTTGACTGAATTATAAAGCACGGTCGATTCCTTAACACTATGTGCTGTCATCATGCTAAGCAGCAGTCGTCCGATACAGGTCAAGGCCAAGATGGCCAGAGGTCTAGGGTAGGTGGCTGTACCTTCAAGTTGAGCGAACGAGTCCAGCAGCAGCTTGCCCGAGTAATGGTACAATTTACTATCAATACAACATCGATTCCGCTGTTGACATAATCCTCTATCAAGCCCATGTGCACCTAGGGGGCCCCGGCCGAAACTCCATCGCTTGAATCACTTCCACAGCTTGCCAAGCGACACCTCCTTGTCGTCGTGCTTGTTGAGAATCTTGGCCGTGGCGAGCTCAAAGTCCTCTTGGGTGACGTGCACTCTGCGCTCGCGCAGGGCATACATGCCTGCCTCGGTGCACACACCCTTCAGCTCGGCGCCGGAGCAGCCGTTCATCTTCTCGGCAATCTTGTTGAGGTTGATGCCGCGGGTCAGGTTCATCTTGCGGCTGTGGATGCGGAGGATGTCGGCTCTGGCCTCGACGCTTGGCGGCGGGAACTCAATCTTTCGGTCGATGCGCCCTGGCCGCAGCAGAGCCGGATCCAGGATGTCGAGCCGGTTCGTGGCCATGATGACCTTGATATTCTTAGTAGGCTCGAAGCCGTCCAGCTGGTTCAGCAGCTCCAGCATCGTTCGCTGGACTTCGGAATCGCCACCAGAGGAGCCCTCTACACGGGATGAACCAATGCTGTCGATCTCGTCCATAAAGATGATGGACGGCGCATGCTCTCGCGCCATGATGAACAGCTCTCGGACCATTCGGCTGCCCTCACCAATGTACTTTTGCACCAGCTCCGAACCCGAGACTCTGATGAACTTGCAGGCAGTGTGATGGGCGACGGCTCGTGCCAGCAGCGTCTTTCCGGTACCGGGGGGGCCGTACAGCAGGACACCCTTGGGTTGCGCGATGCCCAGGGACTCGAACAGCTCGGGATGCTTGAGGCCCAGCTCAATGACCTCCTTGATTTCCTTGATCTGCTGATCCAGGCCACCAATCATGTCGTATGTGCTGTCGGGGACCTTTTCCACCATCATGAGGGACACCAGGGGGTCGACGGACGAGGGCAGCAACTTCTCGAGCTTGTAGCTGTCGGAGAGGAGGGTGACGCGCTTTCCAGCGGTGAGCTTGGAGACGTCGACATTGTCGGATACGTCGACGACTGCTACATGTCAGCATGGAGCGGGGCGATGTGGTGAGCAGCCGTGTCGGGGCAAACGAACCATATTTGCCCTCGGGATGCACCTTGACAAGGATCTTCTTTGTGCTCATAACCTTGACGACCTCGCCGACGTAGGACCCAGGCTGCTGCAACAGGCCCAACTCCTCTCTCAGTAATCGGACGCGGGAGTTGTAGTCGTTCCGTTGGGCCTCGAGACGGCGGAGAGCTGCTTGACCCTTGAGGATCTCGAGCTTCATAGCCTCGATCTTGTTGTGGTAGTACTCGTCGAGCGCCATGGTGACGGTGCTCTGGGGGTCGGGTCGGGGTGGATGGACGGGGCCGGCTGGCGCGAGCAGCGGATGTCGGAAGAGGTAAAGTATCGCGTTGGCGAGAGGAGGGTTCGATGGCGAGGCGCGAGATTGACCGTTGGGCCGTGGATGAAGATGAAGCTTGATGGCAAGGCTGCAGGTGTTCTCGTAAGCTCGTGGCCGGGTACGTAGCCAAGTAGCGCAGCCTGGGTCCGGCTCGGAAATGCGTTCTGCCGACCTCCGGCCAGCGTGCAGGTGGACTAAAATGCAGCAGCACACGTGCGGAGCGGGTGCACAGGCGCCAGCCGTCATTGGATCCTTGGCCTCGCGCCGCGGGTTTCACGACATTGATGATGCCTTACGCCATGCACCGCAATATCCAGTCGTCCTGCTCCCTTCCGCCGTGCGTCCTGCAGTAAGAGTCAAACCCGACGGCTGGGTGCCCACGCTGCACCAGGCTGAGCAGTTTTGTGCTGCATGCCAATGCTGTATTCGCACGGCTGTTGAACCTCCCGTCTGCGACTCTCTGATAACAGCGCCTTGGCATACCAGGGAACGGAGCGCCTGTGTTTTTTTGTCCAGCAGCGCTCCGTAGCAACCGCTGGCGCTGTTTGGCTGTGATACCTGACATGGTGAGCTGGATATCTGGGGGACGTGAGTGGCCAGCAAGGGAGGATCCAGCAGCTGGCAGCGGCAGCTGAGAGCCCGTACGGAGTACAACTGGGTGTAACCTCCTGCGAGATCACAAGATCCAGGGCAGTGGACAGTCATCTGCCCGATGGCGTCCTCCGCTTGGTCTGATTGTGCCTAATTAATTAATATCTTCTCTCCCTGCGATCCGCCCTGTCGGGGCAAACCGAAGGGAGAGCTGTGCTGCGAGAGAGCTTATTTCTAGCGTCCTCGTCCCGTTGCACCCTCGCTGTCGCGACTGACTCCCCAGAGTTCCGTCCTCAGATCCACAACAGCTCCAGCAGCTTGCTCAAGGTGCTGGACTCGCTCAAGCACCAAGGCTCGGCAGCAGTTCTTGGGCCCAGCGCAGTATCGTCGAGCTGCCAGCTGGAGAAAGCTGCATTTTTGTGCCTTATCGGCCCGGGCAGACGCACGTCAGCTGTCCCAAGATTTACTGTGCAGCAACGCGGAAAGCGCCACCAACCGCAAGGCCTCATCCAGCAAGTCGTGCCGCGGTTCCGATAGCCTCCAACAGACAAGTCTTCGGTGCTTCTTGGCTCCGGCTCTGCCGCTGTCACTTCCCTCTGCCTACTTCACCTCCACGGTCCACCCGACTACATCACCACTCCACCGCAGCGACAAACTCAGCCCACGATTGCAGGGCAGGGGCAGAAACGATCCATACCTACCGTGACTTCCCCAACCCCCGGGCTGACTGACGGCTGACCTCGCGGTCGCGCCTCTGCTTGCATCTCCAGCGCGTCAACCCCATCGCACCACCAAGCTGGCGACACTTCGAGCACTCACTTAAGGGCATCACCCTTGAAGCCGGCCCGCAAAGCATGGATCCCTCGCACCAAGAGGGCACGCCGGAAGGGCGTCGCCCCAGCGAGGCGTCTAGTGTGACGTCGCCTACCGATGGCCGCCATCCCAACCCGCGAGCCGACCCTGCAGCACGTCGCGATGCCGAGGGCTTGTCCGAGAGCTTCCAGTCCACCGACACTGTACGGCTCCGGCCAGAGGGCGCTGGATATGGTGAGCGCCCGCCCTGGGTTATCAGACTGTTCGGGTCTCCCCGCGGCCATGCTGACGCTGTTCGATCTGCACCAGGATCGATACACTCTTCCGCCGCACCCACAGCTACCGGCTTGCGAAGCCCAGGTGAGCCATCCCAGGACCGATCTCAGCAGAGAGGGCAACAGTCTCGCCCCAGCGCGTCGGGGATCGATCGAGGCAAGTCTTTCCCCCGTCTGCGAAAGCCTCCTCTATCGCGCCGGACATCGTCCAATACGCCGCATCGGGGCGCGATATTCTCTGCCGATGACGACCCCCACGAGGTCTTGGCCGATGCTGCCAGTCGACGCGACGTACCCGCGGGCTATAGCACGAGACGGCGGCAGCAACAGCCCGCAAGCCTCCCTCGCCTGGAGTCATACCACGACGCCGAAGACGAGGACGAGCCGGAAAGTCGAGGGGTTCCGCCCGCGACCGCAGAGGAGGATGAGGAGGAACACCAACATCATGACGAAGAACTGCCCCTCGACGAGCACGTTGACTGCGAATCCGACGGCGATATTAGCGACGCGGAGAGCTTCACGCTCAAGGACCGGCAGCAGGCAATCAACCAGACTCATCCTTTCGGTATCCGAGTCTGGAAACCTGCCCTGTACAAGAAGGACCGTTCGATCCAAAAGTTTGCCCAAGCCGACATCCACTCGACGCCCGGCGGCCGCGTGAGTCGCTGGCTGCTCCTGTTCAACCTCGTCTGGACCCTCTGCTTCGGGTGGTGGATGGCCAGTCTCGCCGCCTTTGGCGCCGTCATCTGTCTCTTGTTCGCCGCCGCACCAAGCGGCAGAGAATACGGGAGGATCCTCTGGGGCTTGGCCGCATATCTGTTTTACCCGTTCGGAAAGTTTGTTCGCCTCGAGAAGGATGAGGCATACATCCACGAGGACGGCGACGAGGGGCGCAGCATCTCCGAGTACGAGCAGTGGCAGAGCGGAGACCTAGAGTACGGACGACTCTTCTTCGGCCCCGACCGAAACCGATCCATTGTGGGACGCTCCAGGAGGAGCATCGACTCAGAGCCAAGCGAGACGGAGAGCCTGTTGGGCCGTGGACGCCGCGGCGAGTCGGGCGACATGCACCCCCGGATGAAGAGACGGCTCTTTGGCCGTGGAGAGTGGAACATTGGCCGTGTCATCTTCTTCATCTTCTTCTACTGCCTGATCTCTCCCTCCCTGATCCTTGTCTCCGCCATCTGCTGGTTCCTGGTTTTCTGGATCCCCATGGGCAAGGTCACCATCCTCTTGTTCGACCACCTCAGGCGACACCCTCTTGCGCTGTCGTTTGAATCGCACGTCAGGTACACACGAGCAGAGGATGCGCCCGACTCGTCGATCCTGCTTTGCACCTACCGAGCTGTGGGCTCAAAGTACTGGAAGTACACCGTCGACGGAACCAACATCTTTCTCATCAACCTAATGGCTGTGGTCATGTTTGTCATCTTCGACTGGCTGGTGCTGCAACGCATTCTGCATCTCGAAAACTTGATCACGTCTCCGGCATTCCTCTTCACAGCTGCTCTGCTGTCCATCATCCCATTGGCATACTTTATCGGACAGGCCGTGGCATCCATTTCGGCACAGTCCTCGATGGGCCTAGGCGCTGCCATTAACGCCTTGTTCGCGACGGTAGTCGAGGTCTTCCTTTACTGCATTGCTCTCAAAGAGGGCAAGAGTCAGCTCGTCGAGGGAAGTATCGTCGGCAGCATCTTTGCTGGTATTCTGCTCTTGCCGGGCGTCTCCATGTGCTTCGGCGCCATCAAGCGAAAGACGCAGCGGTTCAACGCCAAGTCTGCTGGTGTCACCTCTACGATGCTGCTGTTCGCCGTGGTTGGTGCCTTTGGCCCCACGCTTTTCTACCAGATTTATGGCACCCATGAGCTCAACTGCCTGGACTGCCAGGACTACGGTCCCGGCGGTGCCAATAGCCCTGGAGAGGGCCGAGACTGCCGGCGTTGCTACTTCTCGCAGACACCCGCCCTTGATGACCGATTCTACCTCGAGGCTGTTCGGCCATACTGCTACCTCGCTGCTGCTATGCTGTTCTTTTCGTATCTGATTGGACTGTGGTTCACACTTCGAACACATGCAGCAGTCATCTGGAACGCGGAGATTGAAGAAAAGAAGCACGAGGAACAACTTCAGGCGTCTGCAATTAGGGCTTCGCAGCCGTCTGCGGTTGACAGCTCCGGTGCCGATATTCGCGATTCTCATCTCTACAAGCGCATCCTGGGGCAATCTTTGAAGCAAGTCGGCCTGCAGCCGAGCCCCGAGGACTTGTCCCGGCAGGCCTCCACCGTGACGCAGGATATGGCTTCAAATGGCATGGTCGCCACCCCACACGTGGTTCCTCCCAAGGGCGGCGACTCTGTCCGCTCAACCATGAATGTCCCTGGCCTGAGCCAAGCGGACAATACTGCCCTGGCACGCGAAGTTGCCGAGATTGCTGCAACTGCCGCTACGATTGCGTCGCGGGACCGCTTGACGCGCAAGGTGTCTGGTGTGCCCTTCAACTCCAGTGGCGCAGCTCGAGTGCAACAAGCGCCCCGGGCTGCAGCTTTCCCCGATGGCGGAGACGAGGCTGCCGCCACTGCCGCCGAGACGGCTACAGCCCACGCTGGAGGCCATGGCGGCCATGACGCACCAAACTGGGGCCGGACCAAGAGCGCCGTTATCCTGCTCGGTGCAACTCTCCTGTATGCCGTCATTGCCGAAATTCTGGTCGACACGGTCGACGTTGTTCTCGAGAGCTTCTCGATTGATCAAAAGTTCCTTGGTATTACTCTGTTCGCTCTGGTCCCCAACACGACGGAATTTCTGGTAGGTTGTCTGATTCATTCATAAATTTGTACTGTTGCTAATATGATGATTGCAGAACGCCATCTCCTTTGCCATGAACGGCAACATTGCACTGTCCATGGAGATTGGTTCGGCGTACGCCCTGCAAGTCTGCCTGCTCCAGATCCCCTGCTTGGTCCTCTTCTCGGCGCTGTACCCCGGCATTCCCGAGGGCGGAGAGGCGGGATCGTACACGTTCTCGCTGCTCTTCCCGCAGTGGGACATGGTCACGGTCATCCTGTGCGTGTTCCTGCTGAGCTACGTGTACGGCGAGGGGAAGAGCAACTACTTCAAGGGCAGCATCCTGATCCTAACGTACCTCGTCGTGATGATTGGCTACTTCTTCAGCGGCTACACGTCGGACGTCATGGGCGTCGAGAGATTCGACGTCATGGGGGCGGATGGGAACTACCAAAGCTACAAGACGATTGGGCGATCGATCAAAGGACGAGCCTACCAGTCGTGAGGGGGAGAGGCGTGCTGCAGAGCAAGACTGCATCCGCTCGCTGGCTTTATTTGCACCTTAATGTCATTGATACCCGCCGAGAAATAGGTTGTCACTGCGGGTACCCTGGCCCATGTCATGTCCAGCCGGTAGACGTGCTGGGGGCGATTTCCTTGTATCAGGGCTTTGTGTTTTTGCTCATTGCGCTTTTTCGGCATGCAAGGGTGCCACCGGATAGGGTTTATAGCATTTTTAGGACGTTAATTGGTTGCTGTTAGGGAAATTGAAGATTCGTACATGCACAATGGGGTTCTTGATGGGGATCGAAAGCTGAGCCTTGAAGTTGCGGTGGAGCCGCGGTGCATCTGGGCCATTTGAACGCTTTCCCGATCTGGCTGGGAACGAGGAGCTCATTGGCGGCTGCCCGGGTTGGCGCGGTGCCACCAGCGAGGCATGTGGGGATCAGTCGGGACGGCACAGCACTTGAACGGCTCTTGGGGTATGTGAAGAAGATTTCTTGAACATATTGCACATTGCTGTACACACAGTAGCTCCCTCTACTGATCCTCGGAGAGTTGATTGTGGACACCTGAGGTTGTGACTTGTGAGCGTGAGTGAGAGCAACGGAGCTGGTGTTGAGGGACGTGCATACCAGAGTCCAGACGGTTGAGATACGGCCTTTCTTGGCGTGCGTGCATGTTCATAAAAGACGAGTCTGCAGCAGGGCATCGATTGGCCCCAACATTGCCCTCATTCGACGTTCAGCCTCTGCCACCGACTGCGCGGCGAACCCCGGCGGGCCACGAAGCTGGCGATCGGGCTGGGGGTTGGGCAGGTGTTTGTCCGGCTCAGCGAACCGGCAGATGCTGTACGTGAGATCCGTGGGGATGAATACGGGAAGAGTCGGGCGTGGGTTGTCAGCTTGATGCGAGCTGTCTCTGGGAGTGCGCATTGTGATTAGCCTGCCCCCTTTCCTTCATCAACGAGGAGTGCGTTCAGCGGGATGAGCGAGTGCAACGCGCTGAACTGGGATGGTCGCACTGTGTATTGAGGTCGCGCACTGCGCCGGTTGATGAAGGCTGGGACATGGTGGCGTGGTCTGGTAACGAGTGTAGGTAGGTTGATGCGAAAGTAGGGAAAGTTGCTGTTCACAGTCCCGAGGTGTCTCATGGAGGAGGGTTGGTTGCCGTTTGTTGTGGACAGAGACTTCAGACTTTTGACTTTTATGCCCCAGCCTTGAAGCCTGAAACCAATTTAGCTGCCGCTGTATTGCAAACTTTACCTAGACTTAGAGGCGAACTTACCTGTACAAGCCGCTGTCGTCCTGGATTCGGCTCAGTATCGTGGCATGAGGGAGACGCTATGAAGGCAGGCAGAAGTAGTGTACTGAATTGTGAGCAGAATTAGGCGTGGCTTTATGGACGAGTACAACGCTCACTGCGCCTGTATGTGTAGGCACTTCAGACTGGCGCATTGCCTCCCCCCCTGTTGCCTGTTGCCCATGCCCGTCATGCGGCCCCGAGGACAAAACCGATGTCATTGAGCAGCGATCCTGACGTCGTCAACGGAGCAGCCAACACTCCGGGCGGCTAGGGGCGTGATTCGCAACACCAGACGGCGCTTCGCCTGATAAGACGCCCCCTCTAAAGATCTTTCCCTTGGGACATCCTTTTCTCCCAGCCACTGGGCACGACAAAGGGTCCAGCCGGTGGACGAGGCAACATGATGGGGGGGAAAACGTCGGGTCTCGAACCGCCGATCATCGTCCGACAACCGCCCCCCACAGCGGTCTAGGACGGCCCTTGCCGCCCCGGATGCGATCCTATAGGCCCACCGTTGCGCCGCCGGTCACTTGACGGGCTGGTATGACGGCATGGGCAATTGGGGCGACGCGAGCGACGATGGCATTTTCGCGGGCGGAATTCGGTGTTGGTGCGCCTTGTCGACATGCAGCCCCCCGGGTCGTGCATAAGGCTGGCTGGCTGGCGCTGGGGTGAGGGAAGAGGGGGGGAAGAGGAAGACGTGATGGGTTTTTTTGCCACTCTGGGCCAGTGCGTTCGGAGGGTTCAATTGGGTAGATGGTGCGGTGTTGCTTGCGCACGTGGGTGCGTGGGGGGGAGGGAGGATGGTGAAGTGGAAGTGGAAGTGGAAGTGGAAGTGGAAAGCAAGGGGCTTGCAGATGATGTAACAAGGGTCCTGGGCTGGGGATGACATGCAGCTGCGGCACGGGCATGCGAGACCCGTGGCGATGGAAGCTTGGGATTTCTCTTCCCCCGGTTAATATATCCGGATAGCTGTGTTGGGGCTCTGTTATTTGGCTCCAATGGGGTAACAAGAGAGAGTTAGAGTTGTGGCTGTATGAAGTTGAGCTGAGCCGGGACACAGCCCGCCTACTTCGTACGTACGTCACTGCATCTCTGGAGGTCCTCAGCCACGCAATAATAGCTGTCTCTACCTCGTAGGTCAGTCGCGAATTGGAGATTTTTGTCAAGGGTCAAGATATTGGCAATCCCGCCTCTGTAAGATGTTCTGTATTATGATCCCACAGCTACTCGGTCGCTAAGCTATTACAGACAAATTGCAAGATGGAGGCCTTCACGGAAGTCATGTCTGGCCATTCAGCAACGGGGGGATGCACACTTGCGCGCACATATGCAGCCCGATATCATGCCTGTCCATCCTTCTTCCCCCCTCCAGAGTTGCCCCGGGCGCCGCCATCTGTGCGCCTCTACACGTCGCAAAAGTTCATATTCGACGCTCCGGTTCTTTGTCGAGGAATTGGAGCACCCTCCTCTTCTGCTCGTCGTTCAATCTTTCCCATACAACTCTGAAGATGCCTGCGAAGCAGTGAGAAATACGATAAAGGCCATGCCCGAAATGGAGATCGTGCCTGGGCAGGTGTCTGTAGACATGATGGCTAGCTCCTGGGAATGTGGAGTGAGAGATCGAGATGAATTAGGCTGGGGTGGTACTCGACGGTGAGTGAAGAGGCTGTGACGGTAAAGAGGGCAGGAGAGCGAGCTCCGCACGACTTTCAAGGCTTTCGTATTTTCACGGGCCGGACCAAGCCTGCGGACGGGCTGTGTTCGGGAACTGGACTTGCACTTGCCTCCACGGTCGAAAACTTGAACAAGTCCTCTGTTCCATCTTGCTTTTGTTGATGACCATAAGTGGACGCGGGTGAGGACAAGGGACGTTTGCTCGTCGTTCCGCCGAAGCCACGAACACTGCCATCCAAACGGTCGACGTCTCGAAGCGCCACGCAGGGTGCAAGCGAATCAGGGGCGCGGTGATTGGCGAATCGGGAAGAGAGTTTGATAATCGCATGTGTGCTCGCCAGGCCCTGATAAGGCGTCGGTTGAGGCCAGCCATGGAGCTTATACTGTGCGCCGTTTCGATTCAAACACCTCGCGTATAAGAGTTTGCAGCTTTTTATTTTATTTTAATTCCCATGAATAATTTATTTGGAATTGTTTAAAGTCTAGATGCGGCGCAAAGGCGGTTCAAGGTTGCCTCGGTCGACGTCGAGTCCTCACATACACGCTGGCTTTTGACGGTAAACGACGAGTGCCCTGCCCGCGGGAGTGATTCACAGCTCACGAACACCTGACACTGAGCGCGTAGAAAGCTGCAGAAAGCATCCATGAACAAGGTTTATCATGCTTCTTCAGAGCTGGTTCAACAGAGAGCCCAGCCTCAGGCACAATGCATCAATCAGCCCAATGCAGGCAGCACCAGTGACCGTGACCTGCCCCCACCAACCGCAGTGACCGCACCGCCTGTCACAGCACCTGCAACACCACAAAGGCGAAGCTGTAAAACCTTCTGCCCGTTTTCTTCCACACGTGTTCCTTTATCGTGTGTTTCCCTCTCTTTCTTCACAGTTTGCATCTTTTGAGCCCTGCGGAAACTACCGGAGCCATCTTTCCTCGCTGCCGTGCGCGCATACCCACCGCTCGTTCGTGCATGCATGGCACCCGAGTCGTCTCTGGTGCCTGATAGAGAGCGGGCAGGAACCCAACCACCAGCTCGCTGCCAGCACACCACGTCTAGCCCTGCCTCGAAGGCGATACCGAATTTCACCAACAGCCCCTAGAATCACGCATATCCTTGTGGTCCTTCGTTCTCCTTCTCTTCCGCTGCCGAAACCCGTCGATGCGCCGCCGTACTCGAGCTCGCCATGTCAGCAGTCACGATACCCGTCAAGTTCAAGATCCCTGATGGGTGCCGCCTCTTTACCCCGTTCCAGCGTCTGCCGCCAGAAATTCGGCAGCAGATATGGGTGGCCTACCTCACCAACGCAGGAATCAACTTTGTAAAGCTGGAAACTTTGGATCCCCGCTGGAGATGGGGAATGCCAACGGCGCGGACCCTGGTTCCAGGCAGCGGCAAGGGCAGCCAGCTGTCTAGCCATATGGACGATATCGACATGGTGGTCAAGAATGAGGCCAGCATACAACGGACCTGGCACGCAGAGCTCGTTGCGGAGAGTCAGGACTACAGGGCCGACATCTCCAACTACGAAGAGGTCTACAGACAGCTCGTTATCCTGGCCTGGACCTGCTTCGAGTCGGCGAGCCTGACGCACAGCTTGGGAAACAGACCCGGAGTTGTGAAGCTCGGCAACGGCGATATTGTCACCTTGGATAATTCGCCCGACTTGGTTTACTTGGATTACTTGCCTCCCGAGTTCTACCACACCAACTGCAACTTTGACTTCAAGCTCGACTGTCCGGGTCTCGATATGATACGGCGGGCAGCGGTACGCTTCTGCCACAGCTGGTGCCCCAAGAAGATGTCAAATATTTGCAGATCGTGCGGAAAGCCCCACGAGGGCCTTGAACCAGGCCACTACCCAGCCCACCTTTATCAGTTTTTGGCCAGATATATGCCGAAGCTCGAGGAGCTCTATCTGATCGACTACTTCATCGTTCCCAAAACCGAAGAGGAAAAGGGAGCTCCCATGTCTCTCGACGCGGAAGAGAGTGTCTGCAAAAGTAACTGATTCTGCCGTGAACTTGCGACGAGTAAAGTTGGGAGCTGACAAGAACCAGACGCAAGACCAGAACCACGTCTTCCGCAAGTCTTCCGGGCGAAGAATCGGCTTTTCCATGAAATTAGCGACGGCGGGGCCAGCGACGCGGAATGGAAGATTGATCCAAAGACGCGACATGTGCGAGCCTGGCTCCAGGACAGCTTCGTGCGCTACGCCAAGGTAAGCAAGGTGAGCCGACACAAGGATCCCGAGCGAGTTCGATTCGGCATCCTAGCATGCGAGTGGAAAATTCCTGTCCCAGCGACTCAGAGAGGCTCAACCTCAGCAACGCCAAAAAAATCACGAACGAAGCTTCGGTCAAAGGACCCAGTCTTGTTCGGCGATCCCTGCCCTACAAGCTCTGTATTTGGGGGCAAGGGGCACATGGAACAGCTTCCATTTATCAGCCCAAGAATGTTGCGATGCGATAGGTCGATTCTGCTCAACACGTGGAAGCCGACACCCATGGACGTCGATGGACCGATAGGAATCGAAATACTGGGCCGCACGGCACGGGGCCGAGAGGGGTCTCCCGTGGCTGAGTTTGGAACGGGCAGCCTGGATTTCTTCAAATTCACGTTTAGGAAGCTGTACGGGTCGGTTGTGCGATGGAGCTGCCCATAGGGAGCGGGCAATACCCAGAATGAAGCCGGACCCGCGACTGGCTACGACGTGGCTCGGTTTGGTATTCGGCGTTTTATGGACTTTTGTACGGGGAGGCTGCCATGATTCATGAGTGACTCTCGGTAGAAGTCAAAAGACCCTAGAGCAGAAGCACTTATAAAGGATTCGTTGATGCCATCGTGGCAGAATGCAGGTCAACGGTACCATTCGGCAGCCTATGTGGTGGTGATTGTAACTCCGAGTCTTCTATGCTTTATATATCCAATATCTTACAGAAAGTCTCGAATGGCTTCCCAAAATGCTTGCGGCTCTTCGCACATGGGCAGATGGCCAGCGTTGGGCACAATCTTGAGCTCCGCCCCCTTTTCCCCAAGCATGCCCCTGAAGCCCTCCATGGCCGTGACCAGAGCCCCCTTTGCATCCCCCTCGCCGACTACAAATAGCGCTGGGACGGGGCAGCCTGCCATCTCGGGCTTCATGTCGTAGTCCCAGAGCGCCGTGCAGCTGTGCTTGAAGCCCTGGACGTCGTTGGCGGCGACCATGTCCGTCATCCAGCACACCACATCGGCTTTCTCCATGCTTTCAGGGTGGAACCACCGCGCGACGGTCTGCTCGGCGAGCTTGGCGATGCCGCGGCCGGCGTCCTCCTCCGCGATGGCGATGCGGTCCTTCCAGGCCTGCGTGTTGGAGGCGCTGGAGGTGGCGTTGAAGTCGCAGGCGATGAGCCTGGCGAGCCGGTCCGGCCGCGTGAGGGCGAAGCTGAGGGCCGTGGCGCCGCCCATGGAGACGCCTACCAGGGCATGGAGCTTGCTGATGCGCAGGGCGTCGAGCAGCTGGTCCAGGTCGGCGGTTACGGCGGCGAGGGTCGCGGAGACGGGCGGCTGGGGGATGGGGTGCCGGCCGCGTGTGTCGTAGCGCAGGATGCGCAGGTCGGGTTGCGTGCGCTTGAGGATGGCGACGAGGGGATCCCACATGTGGAGCGAGGTGAGGAGGGAGTTGCAGAAGGCGACGGTTGGTGCGCGGGGGGAGGGGTTTCCTTCGAGGCGGTAGGGGATGGAGAGGGCGTCTGCGGTAGTGATGTATGAGCTGATGGCGGCGTCGGATCCGGGGACTGTTGATGTCTTCTTGTCGGGGGATGTGAAGGCCGCGGTCTCAGAGAGAGACGACAGGGCAGCGAGCTCGCGCGGTGCCGGGCCGAAGACGTAGAAGAGCGACCACGTCCGTCGGCCCTCGGAGGCGACGTACTTGTCAAACACCTCGCTCCGCCACGGCGTATCCGTGGACGCTTTATGCTCCGCGCCACCGAGCCCGTTCTCCTTGGCGTAGTCGTGCAGCGCAAAGTACACGACCCTGTCGCTGCCCTCGAGGCTCGACGTCCTGAACAGGCGCGAGCGCAGCCACCCAGGCACCTTGGCGAGCATCCCAGCGTGCTCCCCGACGAACCACTCACGATACCGGTCCCCCGCGTCCGGCGCCCCGGTCGTCGCAACGTCCGCCGCGACGGTGACGATGCCCTCGGCTTCTTCATCCGAGAGACTCTCGATGGGCGCAAACAGCGGCGCCTGCTTGGTGAAGAGCAGGTCGTAGAAGGAGCGCGCGACGTCGACCTGGCCAATCGTCGCGGCCTCGCGCGCGGAGCGGTTCGCGCGCAGGGTGGTGTAGGTCTCGGTGTCGAGGTGGCGCATGGCGGTTACGTCGTACACGGCCATGAACGCCGGCTGCGATGCGTCGGCGGACTCGGACTCGTAGCGCAGGCCGTTGGAGAAGATGTGCGGGATGCGCAGGCGCGTCGGGCCGTGCTCGTTGTTGTACCACTCGTGGAACTGGGCGGGCGGGAGGCCGGGCCGGGGCTGCATGGTTACGTAGAGGATCCCTGGGGGCGACATGTTGGCTGTTGGTGAGGTTGATGGCGATGAGATGTTCCAGGTGTGTAGCACGGTAGGTGAAGAGGAGCGAGTGAATGAGTGAGGGGCAACCCTCAGTTCATGCCGATGGTGAACGGTGATGAGACGTCAATATGAAGTATATACATATATATCCCGGTGGAGCCAATGACCGCACCGATGAAGCTGGGTCGGCAAATGGGGTCGCGTTTATCCTAACCGTTAGCCTGTGTAAACGTTTAGCCCCGCGCCGCTCACCGAGACCTCACCGGGCCTTCACCTTGCTGCCACCAGGGGGACTGACGACTCGGCCAAATAGGCATACCCGGCGTGGGCTTTTTTGCCCAGGATTTAATTACCGGCTTCGATACCTCAACATATGTACGGGATATTTGTTGAAAATTGCGTCACTGGTTCAAGTCGATCCACAGGGGAGAGTCGGGCTCAAGAGCAGTGCTCAATCGGTGCAAGTGAGTGGAGCAACAAAATCGCAATTGACTGCGAGAATCGTAAATTCCAAGAAATGCAAAGTTCAAGTACATAGTATTGTCTGGAGTACTTGATAGAATGTAACCGCTAGTCAGTCCAGTCGAGATTCAACGCAGGCCGAGAACTTAAGAGCCCATGCAACGACTAGCCCCTTCCATGCTCCAATCCGCCTGCGTCTCAACGGCGAAATACTCGCCCTTACGGGTCCGGCTGCTATAATCGCCCGTCATGTTAGTAGTCTGCCTGGTGATTCTGCTTGTTAATTACTGCAAGAGCTCGCTTACCGGGGTCGAGAATCTGAGGTGCTATATCGACAGTCGTGTTAGCGCGCCGCCTATACCCATGCTGCTCGACAACAGTATGAAGATCAACTTACATCCGCGGTAACGAGGACGGTGGTCCATGCCGCCGTACTGATGAGTGCCTCCGACACTTTCTGAAGCTTCTCGAGGAGCTGGGGCAGGCCCGGCGGCATCTCTGCCTCGGATAGCGAGTCCTGGAGGTACTTGAGGTCTTCGTAGGTGTACTTGACCTCTCGGGCGACCGATTCGGTTTCTCTCGAGTACCTCAAGAGGTCTTGGAAAAGCGGATTCTCCGTCCTGCCGTCTCGGGCGACAACGGCACTGTCGGCGGCGGGACTAGCCGAAGCCAGCCCAAGAAGAGCGGCGGCGGCGATGGTGAAGAACTTCATTGTGGTGGCGAGGCCTTGGTAAATAGATCGAAGAGTAATGAGGCTGAATGCTGTTGCCGGCAAGTGCAAAAGTCACCATCAATGGCGGGCCGCTGCATGGTATTTATAGGATTGCAGGCTGGAGGTGCATTGGATGATGCTCAAGTGCAGCGATCAAGGTACCTTGATGCCAAGCATGAACAGAGGAACCTGGAATTCCTGTGGCAATGTTGGGGCCCACGGTTTTTTATTAACGTTTTCAAGTCAGGCAATGAACTTCACGTACGTCCGTGTACCTTATCCACTGGCCTTTATGCGTTAAAACTAGAATAAAGCCCGCCTGAAATGCGCTCGTTCCAAGTTCCTCGTCTCAAGAATCCCATGGACTTCATGAATGCTGTTCTCGAACCATTCTTACGTACAGATGAGGCGGCTTTAGCTCGAGACCCGCAGGGCTGAGGGATCTGGACCCAATTGTCGTCTCGTCCGCCATTTCCTCGGTATGTTCCGTAGCTTCCGCAGGCCCTGAATCGCACCGCTTTCGCATTTTGCCTATGAAACATCCCCTGGGCATCTGAGGCCCCATCCTGCATCATCGCCTTGCTGGCTGGAGCCTGGACACGGGTATCCGATCTGGGATTTGCCGCGGCGACCAGTTCATCCTGAAGAGAGACTATCTGAAGTCGGCCTGTCCGGTCCCATTTGTGTGCATATTCAGCTTGCGTGGCTTCGTCTCCACCTTCAAAAGAAGGATTATTGATGGAGTCTTGCTGAGATGCCTGTAAATGAGAGTAAGGAGCCGCGTCGCTGTGTTGGCCGTGAGCAATATCAAGAGCGCCAATCGTATTCGTTTTCGCTCATCGGGGGGGGGACTGATGTGTCATGAACCAAGTCATGATATTGAACAAGGTTTACATCATCAAATCTCGCCGGGTTCATGCTCGCACAAAGTTCTCATGAGGGCTGATGACGCAGCCGTTTCGAGAGGGAGAAGCGTGGCCGTGTATTCTCGGCGCCATTCTGTCTCTTTTCAGGGGCATACATCTTGCTCTCGCGAAAATATCACCGCCTGAAAAGTCGGGGCATCGAAATTGCCTTGCGTTCTCATCCTCGCCAGTCGGAGACTGACTATATTACCCTCGCTGGGCCATTTTTCCAGGTTCCGGAGGATGGGCTGGTATGAGAACTTTTGCTGGCGTCTTATTATTTTGGACGTAGCGGGTGCAGATACGGCGCGCCTGCTGCTTACCTGGCTAGTGAAGACCTCGATTGTCTATTAAACTTGGAGCCTTACACCAATTTGAGGCGCTTCATTCTGTCTAGACACACCGGCCTCGAGACAGAGCCCATCTTTCAAGAACTGCTTGTGCTGCCTCTTGAGTTTCGCAATAATTCATTCTTTTCGGTTATTTTTGTATTTCTTTTTATTTCTTTTACACACAAGAGCCTTTGTTTGTTCCGTCTCCGATCTTTAACATAGCATGTGCTCAGGAGGCACCTGAATAGAAATGCGAGCTTGATTTTCCTGTCCAGCACCCGCAATATCGACATACGACCTTGAACAAGGCTCTTGATTTCTAGCTAATCGAGAGGGAAAAGTGATTCCTTTCATCTTGGGCCGTTGGGGCCAGTGATGCCTGAGTAATCGGGCTCGCGATGCGGATATATCGTTGGGTGCGTGTTGGGGACGTCAGACTTCGCGATGAGGCACTTGCAACTTCAATTGTGTCTCGAGTCATCAATGCAATCGATGGGCTACATACCAAGGGCAGACGATAAGAGGAAACGATGCAAGGCCCGCAGGAATTGAAACTGGGGAATAAAGGCCGCTCCTCGTACTTCGAGATTCTCGACGACCAGAGCGTACTCGCATAATATTCACTTTGACTTACACAGGCCCCGCCCAAGTGGGGAGACGTACGGGGCTCCCCCCCCGGTGTCGATTCTGTCGAATCACAAGCCCCCCCGCCATCTAATCTCGCCAGTTGGTTGCGTCTCAGACTTGTTGAGCTCGACGTCCGTGGAACAAACTGGAAGCCAATAGCAAACGGGGCTACGACGCAGCGCTTCTTTGCTCCCCGTGCTTCATATTCGTTCGCATGCTCTTGCTCTTGCTCATGCACTTCACGACGAGCTCTGACGACGACTGATGCTTCGGTCCTACGGGGAACTCGTATCGTTGCTACACACCACCCAGCGGCCCCAGCCGTCCCGTGTGAGGGAGGGGTCGTGTCTCTGCTTGGCGCCCAAGGCATCGAGGCCTCAGTTGTATCCTGACCTTTGACTTTCAGTCTCCTTCGTCTTGCACAAACAACACTCTGCAGCGGAACGGACGAGGCAATCCCCAGGACGCCGCCTCATCACCGGTTTGTTGAGCACGTCAGCGGGCTCAGCTACTTTAGCTTGAAAGCATATCGAGCTCATCTGACGTCCCCCTTCGGCCAAGGGCCAGCATTCATCGCATCCGAGTGCCAATCGGCTTTGACAGCCGCCTCTCGTCTCCGGCCATCTGCTGAAGAACCATGGAGGTCTATTTGAGAAACGTCCCCGTCGGCCTGGCGGATGACAGCCTCAAAAAGGAGCTGACTCCGTTCATGAATGCCTTGGGCATCGTCGACTGGACCTGTGATAAGCCCAGAAGGAAACCCCTGGGATGGATCCATTTCCTCAACGAATCAGACGGCCAAAAGTTCCTACACAGGCACGAAAAGGTCCGCGACCAAAGGCCGCAACAACACGGCCCAGCATCCTACCACAGCTTCTTCCATCCCAACGATCGCTCCCGGGATATAGCCCGCCTGCACATCCTCTCCACTGCCGTCTACGTGGAACAGAGCACGCGCAATATCGGCAAGCTCACTCTCAGCCATCTCAAGCTCGAGCATGAGGAGCGGAAGCACGTCCCCGATCGTGGCCACCAGGGGCCTGCGATTACGTGCGACATCCATACCGTCGCCTGTGGCAAGAACGTGTTCTGCGAGCCGGCAAACACTTTGACCTTTGCCCGGCAATGCCTAGTTGATGTGCGTGGCTACGTCAAGTTCAGTCGACGATGTTTTACGGCTACATGGCTGGACCAAACGCGAATGGATGTGCCGTATGACACCGTTCAGGACTTCATCACAAACGACGGCGACCAATCAATGACATTTGTGCTCACCGAGCCACCGAGGTTCTACTCTAAGCTACCCTCTGTTGACAATTATGCGGCCAAGTGGGAACGCAAGACGAGCTGTCCGGTGTGGCCCGACCATGCCAAGTATGTGGCGCACTGCTTGGTCTACCGAGTGGAAATATCGACAGGCTATAACAAAGCGGTTCGCGCGTTAAAGGTCCAAGATATCCTGTCCATCACCCGTCAGAGCATATCTGTGGACACGACCCCGGAGCCCTTTTTGCACGACTACTCCACCAGCATGCGAGCGTTTGAGGGAAAGATACAGAACCTCAGAACCGCCAGAGACACCGTCCTGCCATTTACCATCCTGTTCCAGGTCCAGGCACTTGTTTGGAATAACTATCTACACCCCACCGGCGGACTCGGCGTTCTGCAGATCATTGAGCGGATTGCGCGAGATGCCAAGAGGAAAAGCCAGAGCCTTCCGTTCACCACCGATACCATGAAACAACTGCTGCAAAAGATACCTTACCCATGTCCAGGAACGGAGGCCTCTGAGATTGATCCTGCCGGCCTGATGGACGAGGTGATGCGAGCAGAGCTTGACCTCCGCACAGTAGATCCGCTCAGGTCTGGTGAATACGGCCCAAGCCTTCCGAGGCATCAGGCTTGGGTGATGAAGGCCATGGTGACACCAACCCGCATCCTCCTCCAGGGCCCCGATGCAGAGAGCAAGAACAGGGTGCTTCGCATGTTCCCGGATCACCCGGATCACTTCCTCCGTGTGTCCTTTTGCGACGAGGACGGTCAGGATCTCTCCTTTAATCCCAAAGTCTCCAACGAGATTGTGTTTGAGCGGTATCGCAAGGTCCTGCAGGAGGGCATTCAGATTGCTGGCCGGCGCTTTTCGTTCCTCGGCTTCTCCCACTCATCACTCCGCTCCCACTCGACTTGGTTCATGGCCCCGTTTGTCGACAGCGACTGGGAGCGCCAGGACCACGACACGATCCTCAAAGCTCTAGGCGACTTCAGCGAGATTCGCGTGCCCGCAAAGTGCGCGGCCCGGATCGGCCAGGCATTCTCCGAAACCCCGTATGCTGTTGACCTGTTCAAGGTAGGTATCAGCACTCGCTTCATCCCAGACGTGAAATCGGCAGACGGGTCGCGCGTCTTCAGCGACGGCGTCGGAACCATTTCCCGGGACGCAATGGAAGAACTGTGGAATGCCTTGCCGATGCGCTCCGCGGCACCGACGTGCTTCCAGATCCGCTGGGCCGGGGTCAAAGGCATGCTCGGCCTGGATTCCAGCCTGCGAGGCAAAGTCATTTGCGTGCGCAAGGAGTCGATGATGAAGTTCCCAAGCCAAGACCTCAAGGAACTCGGCATCTGCGACGTGGCATCACGGCCCTTGCGCCTGGTACTGAACCGCCAGATCATCAAGATTCTGGAAGACATGGGGACGGTTGACGACTGGTTCCTGACACTCCAGAACAAGGCGCTCAACATGCTGCGCGGAGTAACGGCGACGGCTGCCAACACGAGCACTTTTCTGCAATACCAGGATATTGGCAGCACCCTGGGCTTCCCCGTGTTCATCAAGCAGCTTGACAAGATGGGCATCGACTACCGTCGAGACCGCTTCCTCAAGTCCGTTGTCGAGCACGTTGTGCTTCGCGAGCTGCGGCTGCTGAAGCACAAGGCTCGCATTCCGGTCAACAAGGGCGTAACGCTGTTTGGCATCATGGATGAGTCTGGGTTCCTCCGCAAAAACGAGGTCTACGTCACGTACGACAAAACACATGCTAAGAGCGGACATCGCATGGACGCAACCCTCGTCGACGGCCCTGTCATTGTCACACGATGCCCGGCTCTGCATCCTGGGGATGTGCAGGATGTGCGCATGGTGACGCCTCCTGTAGGGCATCCCTTGCGGGACCTTGAGAACTGCATCGTCTTTAGCCAGCACGGCGATCGCGACCTCCCCAGCCAACTGAGTGGCGGTGATCTCGATGGAGACCTGTATAATGTCATCTGGGATCCCCAGGCACGCCCAAAGAGAATGTTCAAACCTGCTGACTACCCGCGCGTGGTGCCGGAACCACTCGATCGAGCGGTCACGCGAGATGACATTGCAGACTTCTTCATAAACTTCATGAAGTCGGACATATTGGGATTGATTGCCAACAGGCACCAGATTCTTGCCGACGTCGAAGACGGGGGAACCAGCGACCCGAGCTGCGTAAGGCTCGCAGAGATGCATTCGACGGCGGTCGACTACTCGAAGACGGGGATTGCGGTGAAGCTCAACGACATGCCCAAGGCGCCACGGACACGCCCTGACTTGTAAGTCTCTTCGTTCATTACTTCCGGTTTACTAGTCTAACTGCATTTTGTTGAAGTCTGGCACCTGCACCCCCCCTGAAGCTGTACGACATGGGCCAAATCGCCCACATTGGTGACCTTGACGCGCACGACGAGGATGACGAGGATGGCATGGGGAGGGCAAAACACAGATTCCATCGATCAGAGAAGATACTCGGCCGCCTCTACCGCGGAGTAGACGAGAAGAAGATTTGGAACGAGCACATCCACCGGAACATCAGCATGGATGGGCCCTCTGTGTGGGACCAGCTCATGGGCAGAATGCAAGCCGAGTTGGAAAGCTTTGGATTGCGCACAGACTACGACTATAAGCACCGCGGACAAGCGTGGAAGATCCGCAACCTGTGAGTCAAGAGTGCCCGGAGTGTATGGGTAATGGGACAAGGAGGCTAACAGTCACCAGATATGAGGACTCCGTTACCGATAGCATGTGGCACTTTTCCGAGAACCCAAGAACAAGCATCTCAGAGGTCGAGGTATTCTGCGGCTCGGTCCTCAACAAGACGGGCACCCAGACGCGGCGGCAGCGCGATTCGTCCATCCGGCTCAAAGAAGAAATCGACAGGGTCATGACGTGGATCGTGAAACTGATCCGCGATCGTACCAGGCTCGGCGAAGACGACGACGACGACGACGACGACGACGACGACGACGAAACGTCCTCGGAGACCAGCTATGACTCCGCAAGCAACGAAGAGAAGCAGTCGAGAGAAGTGCTTCGCCTGTGCTGGGCGTGCCTGCTCGTGGGCTGCGGCAGGGACGAGAGCGCCGCGGCCGACACGTACCACGGGTCCGGGGAGATGGAGAGCTTCCGAGTGGTTGCTGCCACGTGCCTGCTCCGAGAACTCAACACCTTCAGGGCTAAAGTGAGCACGAAGGCGTGCGGTGGCGGCTACGTGGGCGTCTCGGCGCGCCAGCCGATGAAGGGTGCCATTGGATTCGTTCACGTACCATCTACTCACAAGGCGCCAGAGGCGAAAAAGGAGGCCAAGCCAAGTGGCGGTGCCTCTACGCTCATACAGCCGTTCGAAAGACTGAATATGAGCCGCTACTTTGTCAATCCCAACAACAAGGGGTGATTCGGCCTGGCTGGTTCGCTGGTCGTGAAGCTGTCGTCAGCTGCTTCGGGACGGACCAATTGGCATTTTACACCAGTCTTTACGCGGTTCAAGTCAAAATATTGAAGGTTTACGGCGAGATCAAGTTCAATTTTTCATGGCGTCTCGCCGTCCGAGCGACGATGGTGCTAGGCTGAGGTCTATCGCGACGCGGTATCGCGTGACGAAACTTACACAAAATCTTAGTGTTCCAGATTCCCTCCGGGACCTTTGTTTATTCATTGTTTTTTGAAGAGTGGGCGCTGGATGCCGGCTAGTCAGAGGCGCATGGTTGCAACCCGCGTGGCACACCCGAGCATCACTGGTGGTCAAGGTGCGTCAGATCTTGCAACAACATCGTCTACTTGGTTATTCTCGTTTTGAGTTCCAAGCCGTGGTCGAAAAGCATGGCGAGGGCCCTGTTGGATATCCTCAGGGGGCGAAGGTCATTGCCCTGGGAGAAGCGCGTTTCGACGACTGGGCCACGAGAATGCCTGCCGTACGATGTCAACAACAGGGCCATGCCTGTTGACAGCGAGCAAGGAATCCCTCTGGATCCTTTACAGCCTCACCAGGCATACGTCAAAGGCCTCAAGAGCCTCTTCCGTGTCACCACTCGAACACTGCCCTCTCGTCGAAACAGCTTCCTGACCCATCTCATGGACCTCCCGCAGGAGCTTTGGCTCGAGATCCTCTCGTACCTCGACTTTGGCGAGATGCTGCGCCTCCGCCGAACATGCAAGACCATCCGCCACATCATCAGCAAGCCCACGATCCAGTTCCTCGTCCCCCACTGGCGCCGCGCGCGGTGGTCGACGTGCACCGTCTGTCTGCGGTACGACCCGGCTCGCCCGCGCGTCTTCTGCCTGGACGGCGGCACGAGATATCTCGCCGAGCAGCCCGAGTGCGTCGAGTGCATCGCGCAGCGCAACGGCTTCCATGTCGGGTTGACGTACTTCATGTGCAGACACGGGATGGTGTCCATATGCCGCTATTGCGGACAGCCGATCGTCACGGAGCCGGCGCCGAGCAACGGCGAGTTCCATTCGGCGTGCCACGGGCGCCACCGCAGAAACATGAAACTTGATGTGCTCTATTTCGTCTTGTATTTCCTGCTCTTCAGTGTGGCCACCTATATCTGCATTTGGTCTGATCCGCATGGTTCGGGGATTGTGACGATGCTGTCAGTGAGTCTTCCTCACCCGCCCGCCGTTTTCCTGGCTCCAAGCGGGATTCCTGCTTTTGTTCCTGTTTCTGCCCCTTCCCGGTCATTGCTTCGCTTTATTGTTTTGGCTGGTATAGGTCTCCAACACTGACGGGAAACGCAGATGATGTTTGCGATAACCACGCTGGACGGGGTGATGATGGTCATGAACCGCAAGGGCTTGTGTAGCAGGAGACTGAGGCTGTACCACCTCTACGCCGTCATGAACCTCTTCGCGGGGGCCTTTTGTCTGTATATAGTCGCCATGGACTATACGAGTCATTCTTCGCTATACCCACGGACGCGGGCTCAGCTGTGGGCAGCGTACTTCTTCATCTGCATCTCTGCGTCAGTTTCCCCTCTCCCGGCTTGCGTTCGTTGCGAGCGTCTTGGTGCATGCGACAGAGCTGACCGACAACGTTGCAGGCTTTGGAGGATCGTCAAGGGACTGGGGAACCTGGTCCTCATGTTCGAGTACAAGTTCTGGCAGCACCACAAACCGCGCCGGTCGTGGCCGCGCCGCTGCTTCAGCGCCGTGGTGAGGCAGCTCACCCTGATTGGGGATCCGGAGTGCGTGCTGCTAGAGTACCCGCCGATGTACGGGATTGAGTGCGTGAGGCGACGACGAGAGTAGCCTGTTTTTATTGCGTGTCTAGCCGGTATCAGCGTCAGTTTGTCTTTGTTTATGTGCATGGCGGGTTATCTAGGACAATGCGGATGAAGGGGGGCGTAAGTTGGCCGAGCGTCTGGACGGTGGCTACAGTGTTGTTTGCTGGTTTCAATTTGTGGTCAAAGATCAAGCATAACAAGGGATGAGTTCTATGATATCAAATTGCAGCCTTTCCGTGTCACTTCATAGGACGGCAATGGACATCGTTCGTGTACCAATGCGCGGCCTTTTGGCCAGTCTCGCAGCAGAGGGTTGTCACCTTTGTGAAGCTTTCTTTCGATCAATGTATTCGAGATAGGTAACGAATTTCACTATGTACTTCGTACATTATCAAAGAGATCGGTGACTCTTCACAGAACCACAATACTATCCAACTGCTGCGGTGCCGGCCGCAGGACAAATACATCACCACCGGGAGGCGGCTGCAGCTTCCCAACCACCCCCTTTGCCTGACACAGTCCCGCATCAGCAGCAGCGCGTATATTATCCGTCGCCGCGTACGCCTTGAACTCCAGCTCCGGGTAGTCCCAGTCGAACTGCCCTCCCACCGCCGCGGGGATGATGAGCTTCGCCGCGCCAAATAGAGACTGCCGCTGCGGGCCCGTGTACACGTACAGGTCGACACCGACCTTCTTCGCCACGAGCGCCCAGCGCAGGTACGCGCCGAGGTTGAAGTTGGAGTAGTGCCAGCTGCGCGTGCGCGCCAGTTCCTGCGGCTGTGACCCGTTGGCCGTGATCTGGCTGTTGATGAGCGCCTTTGCGCGCTGCGACGTGGCCGCCGCGAGGGCCTTGTCTCCGGTGAAGAGCGCCAGCGCGGAGATTTGCATGTTGGCGAATGTGCCGTGGTTGTTTGACTGCTTGGCCTCCTCCTTGCCGAAGGGCGAGTCGGTGAGCCAGTTCAGGAAGCGCGTGTTCCAGCCCCGAAAGGAGGCGGCGTCGGAGTCTGTCCATCCAGGGGCGCCGGCGGAGAGCACGGCCACGGCGTCCAGGACGTTGGTGTATTCTTGGCTAAAGTCGATGATGCCAATGGCGCGGCCCGTGTTGGCACAGGGGATGATCTGCGCGTGGTCCAGGTTGGGATTCATGGCCGTGGCCGCGTCGAGGAACCACGTTCGTAGAATGGTAGCTGCATGCAGTGCGTACTTGGGATCGCGCGTGTAGTACCACGCCAGGGACAGCGTGTAGGTCGAGTTGAACATCTTGCCGACGGACACACGGTCCTGGTAGTTGTCGACTTCCGGGTTGCGCTGCCCGTCCTTTTGTATGTACGGGCAGCCGTCTGCCGTGTCGGGGTTCGGCCACCAGTATGGCGCCTGCGAGGCATAGTCGTGGACGGTGCCGCCAGGGGGCGCCTTGGTCTTGGACTTCACTGCCCATGGGCCCTGGTCCAGCCATGAGTCCGCTTGGGCCGTGAGATGGGACAATGCGGCCTGAAGCGTTGCATCTCCTGCCCCGAGCCGGGCTTTGTTTACAGCGAGACGGTTGCCATCGATGACCACAGTATTCGGGACGGCGGGCGGTACGACATTGCCTGCACGAGGAAGAACTGCGCTGGCAGCTGTCCCCAGTGATAAAATAGGGATGAGAGAGCAGATCGATATCGCCAGGGCGTGCATCATGATGTCTCAGGTCGTCGCGGGTCCTGAGAGGCTCAACGCTCAGCATTTGAGACTGTAACTTGCGCAGACGCTTCGATCCAGAAGAACCTGCGAATGCTGACCCAACTGGCCTTGTTATACCTGAACAGCTCTTTCTTCGGGGCATAATTCATCATCTTGTCGACGTTCATATACGTCCAGGGGTCCTGGAATGTTCCACCAATCAACCGTTGTCCTCCCACAGGGTCTCTCCACGAATGGCTATTCAACTCCGCTGCGTGTCCTCCAGCCAGGACGGTAATTCCTCTTCTTCTTTGTCATTTTCTTGCTGTCGCGGGACGTGGCCGCTCATGTGGCGTTTTCATCGACTTTTGTCGCTTCGGGTGTTGCGGCCTTGACTGGTGACATGGAGCTTTTGTGATAACTGGCAAGACACCAGGAGCCCCGAGTTATTAGCACAGCTTTTCAGCGGCGGCAGCTCGTGTAAGAGTCCAAACCGGCGATCCGAGGGTGCAGTTGCGTCTTCGAAATCGAAACAACCGAATTGCCAATTGCTGCAGAGAAGAAAGAGACCAAAAGGGGCTGCAGAGAAGAATCGTGTTTTTGTGCCTCGAAGGGGTGATGCCAACCTGATTTGTAGCCGTCGCTCTTCTCTAGAGCATCTGCGTACGACTTGGGGCACATGTGTGAGTGCAGACAAGTTCAATGGACCGCTTTTAAATCTCTACTTCTGGTTACAAAGAAGCCACAGCCAAGAGACTGTAGTACTGAATCGACTGAATCGACTACTCCGTAGCATCCGCTTGCTTTAGGTGGTACGATGGGTAAAGCATTCCACAGCTCGTGCTCCCCAATGCCCGCTCTGAGTTAGTCCCAGGACTCCCAGCCTCCTCCGTCTCGACGCGTCTCGACCGTCCGCGCATCACACCATGGAGGCGCACTGGCTTGGGAATCAAGGTCATATCAGCTGCTCGTTGCATATCGCTTTTTGGAGTAACTCGTTTTTCTCAATGATAAAGAAATTACTAAAGCAGATGGAAAGATGGTTGGTCGCTCGCGATCGGAGCCTCCCCAATTGCCGTGTCAGGACCGCGTGCCGAGCTGCCATCCTTGACTCGAGTTGATCGACATTGTAAGACACTTACCCCGGATTCCCGCATCTCCAAAATGGCCATGACATTCGGCCATTGTACGGATACGAAGTTCTTTGTACGAAAGAACTTGTAATTTTTAATGAGAAATATATACGAGAATTGTTCATAGCTCTTTGCTCACCGCGCGTGAGAAGCACTCGCCTTCATCAACCAGAACTACTCGCTTGTTAGCCGTCGAGTTCAAGATACTGTCTGTATCCGTACTTCGTACCGTTGTTCCATCCGGCCTTTGCCACGGCATCTTTCCCCGCTCAATTGGGGGCGGTCGGGCCCCTGCCGTGCTCCGGGGTCCGACGCTACGTAGACTCCGTAGAAGCAGACCACACATCGCAACACATTGACACGGACACAGCATCGGGCATTAACCCGCACAAGTGACAACTCAACTCACTGGCCTCATTATCACCTTGTGCCCCCAGATAGAGTTGCCTAGTGGCCGCCGTCCCCACGAACCAGCATTTCGTGAGCGCCAATCACCGCCTGGGTCCCAGCGCCAGCACTCGGACGAAAGGGATATGTGGGGGACCTGGGGAAGCGCATCGCTAGCCTCGAGGCTCGAGCCAATCCATGGCACTCGAAACGTTCGATATTGCCTGGCGGGCGGGTGCTTCCCTCCATTGAGCTGAGACATGCTGGGAATGGCGTCTTGATGTGAAGGCGGCAGCTGGAAAACCGTTGAGAGTCGTGACTCGTGAGTGGCAGTGGGTGCTCGCCCCTGTGGCAAACCAGCGGCATGCCCTGGAAGTGAGGCCCGTCAGCCACCGACCGGCAGATCAGGCGGATGGGAGGGAGGCTGCTGTCGGCCAGACGGCGATTAGCAGGATCGGTCCCCCTCGAGTCTCCTTCTGTCCCACCTAGCGGCCCAGGCCAGAGCTCGAGGCAACTCTGGAGACGGAGCTCGAGCTATGCTGTTGACCGCCGGACCGGGTCAAAGGAGCGGGCGTACCTCCTCGCGGCCCCGTGCCATCTGGAAACACGATGGAGCCGTGGCAAGAAGCGGGAGACGTGTGCTGCAGGGGCCAGTATTTGTTGGGGGCCATCGTCATACATGTACTTGTATATAGAGTAGGTCGTCCCTATGACACTCCGCTTTTGCCCCCTTTCCCCTTGACTGTCGACTTAACTCGCCCATGCTTCATCGCCACTAGCCGAGAAAGCATTAAAAGGCAAGAACTGAGAAACAGAGACAGAAAAGGAAAGAGCAAGAGAAGAGCCAATACACCAATACTCAAGACCAATCGCTGCCCAGCATGTCCGAGGAAGAAGGACGGAGCCAGAAGAACGGCGGCTACAGCGGCGACGAGGACCGCATGGAGACGCTCAACAAGTTCCGCTCCGCCGCGAGCATCTCCATGAGCCCCGAGCTGTTTGAGAAGCTGTACCTCTCGCCGCAGAACAAGATCAAGGGCGAGCTACGGAGGACTTTCGGAAACCCGACTCCCATGTGCGTCCGAGTCTTCCGGTCTACACGAGCCTTTTCTCACTGGCGCTGACGTCTCCGGTACAGCGGCTTGGCTGGCTTCCTGCTTTCCTTGACCCCGTTGTCGATGGACCTCATGGGATGGCGAGGCGCCGGTGGCAATGGCGCGGCAAGCATGTAAGTCTTCCGCCGTAGTTGGCCATGTCATAGCTCCCCCAGTCTAACAATCCCTCGGTTCAGTGGCGTGTACTTCTTCCAGGGCGGTATCCTCATGACCCTTGGCGGCATCCTCGAATGGATCCTCGGAAACACCTTCCCGGCCGTCGTCTTCTGCGTCTTCGGAACCTTCTGGCTCGCCTACGCGGGGACGCTGAATCCGTCCTTTGCCGCGTTTGCATCGTATGCGCCTCCCGATGCGACGTCGCCGGCCGAGGGATTGACTACGCCGGGCTTCAACGCCAGTCTTGGTAAGAGATCATGTGTCAATTCAGTCTTTGCAACTTCCAGTTCAGCGGTTAAATGGAAAGCTAACCCGGTCAGCGTACTGGTTCCTCTTCATGGGCCTCATCTGCTTCGTCTTCCTTATCTGCTCCCTGCGGACCAACATCTGCTTCTTCGTCATCTTCCTGACCCTCGTGATCGCCTTCGGGCTCCTCACGGGCGCCTTCCTCGCCAACGCCGCCGACTACACGGGCAACGCGAACTTTGCGAAGAAACTCGTCGTGGTAGGGAATCACACCAAGAATTTGCGGTTTAACGCTCTCAACTGCTGACATGGAACTAGGGCGCCGGTGCTTCGACTTTTGTAACGTGCTGGGCGGGGTGGTACATCTTCCTCGCTGTCCTGCTCGCCGCGGTCGATTTCCCGATCCAGATCCCCGTCGGCGACTTGAGCACAGTCATCAAGGGCAAGACGGAGAAGTACAAGGGGGCTTGAAGCAGAAGGTTCCAGATATGGAAGGTACCCCGTGATAATCGCTGTCATTTTGGGCTGGGGGATGGACGGTCTACTGCCACGGTAGCAGGGTCGTTGCCGGCCAGGGCTGTGCGGGAGGAGTTGGGGTCATAATATGAAGGCCGCGCTTACATACAACAGACCGACCTGGTTTAATGACGACAATGTGATCCTATGGTAGCATAATAAAAAGTTTGTCAGACAGCTGCCGCAGTTAGCGTTTATGACTCTGCGAGACATGTCTGCCCGTGTAAGTGACTGCGATGAAATGTTGGCAGCCATATACTGCTATCGCATGTTGCTCCAGTATTCCCAGTTCAAGATTTTAGGAACACGGAAGAATAGTCGTCAAATCTATTGTATTTCTTTTTATGGAGTTAGCAGTGAGCAATTTGCTTGTTTTTGTTGCCGTTCGTTGAGTCTATTGCCATTGCGTTGCGTTTTTGCGAACACCACAGTAGAGCGTCTTGCCCTATACCTTAGGCTGCGCATCATGAGTCCCTTTCAGTGACCACACGGACTATTCACATACTTCAAATTTCTCATATATCGTCCCATACTTTTTTGAAACTGATTGGGACTCTTTTTGTTATCGTACCAGTAACCACGGGTTGCTCATACATGGACGGTTGGTCACTTCCGGATATCTCTTATGTAACTCAAGAATTTGTTCAATATAGCAGCCTTAATTTTACTAGATGAAAAGTTGACATTAACAAGACTTCTAATAAGATCACAAAACATTCAGCTTCAAGTTTAAACCACGTCCTATAGCATGGCAATGGCCATAGGAAAAGAGACTTTCAATATGTAACTTCGCGCCAACGCCCAAGCTATTCGCAGGCACGAACTCGTATCCTCGGTCCTGTGACCTCCGTCCTGTGAGTGTGCATACAATCTGCCCCTGAGAGACGACTCTCAATTATAGAGTACTAGGCCATAGAAGAGGATGACTATAATGTATGCGCACATATTCCCCTAACAATTGGCTCTCCGGCAGTTGACAATGGACTGCATGTAGGGATGGACAGTAGGAGCTCACTACGTCAGGGCAAACGCAACAAATCATTTTCTCGATCAAAGCAAGAGGCATAAGGGATCATGTCGGTACGCTGTCTAGCCGTGAGAACGCAGCCCCAAATCAAGAATAGTTGTTGCAGCTCTCCTTCCCCGGGATGAAGCATAGGATACGGACGTCACCTCTCTTGCTCCATATCTGACGGCTATCTGACCCCGTTGCCTGTCACAGCCTTCACTACTCCATTCAATCCATCCGATATTTCCTGTTGTTACTTCATACAATCAGTTTCCTTTTTTCCATCCAAGTCCCGAGCCATCAACCGGCCCAAGTACCTCACAAGCCTCACTTCCACCCCCTACACAATGCTACCCTCCCAAGACACCACCCCGGCCTCTCACCTCTCACCTCACATCCCATCATCTAATGCACCTCTCCCAAAACTCACAACCCCCCAAGACACCACCGCAACCCCCCATCGCAACCACCCCGCACCATGTCTCACCCCGCTGCTCGCCCGCATCCCAGTCCGCATACACAACGAAGCCAGTGACCACGCCACCGAACTAGTCAGTTAGTCTTGCTAGTCTACCCTGCCTGTATCGCGCTCGTTTTGACTGAGAAAACAGCCCGACGAGACTGCGACAACGCCTAGTTCGAGAACCGCGGCGTTTGACGGCGGGTGAGACGAGTTCCACTGCAACATGGCTGCCTCGCCTCTGCTTGCGTTGCATGGGCAGTGGAGGAACTGCGCTGGCTGGAGCCTTGCTTTTATGTGACAGATGGTGCGTTAGTCGGTTGGATGCCATGCCCATTCCGCAACGAGTGTAGTACATAGCACCGTGAGTCTGGCCCTGGAGGCGCCGGGCTTCAGCTCCGTCGATCGGCCGAGAACGATCCCGGGGGTTCCACCGCGGGGCTCCGGTCTTCCGGACCGACGTTGCGGCCCCGGACCTACGGGCACGCCGGATGTGAGCAGGATACTCGCCAGGTTTTAGAAATACCGTCGCAGCATCAATTTAATGGCGAATGGGGTATATAGAGTGTACATGGCCCAACTGAAGGGTAAAATCCATCTCTTCCGGCGTATGACCAGGCTAATGTATACAGGAGCACCGAGCTCGTCTCTCACCTTCTCATCTCCAGTACTGTGATGGACGCGCATCAGGTAGCCTTTTCGACATAGACACCTTCAACGTGCCCGTCCAGAAAAAGTGCGGCTCTCCCAGCGGAACACGCAACCCCCCATCTCCAGCCCGCTTCTGCAACTCTAAATACTTGGCCCTCCCGGCAAGTCGGTACGCCCTCAGTTCGTCCAGCACATCCCTCATTCCAGCTAAATCCGCTCGAGCTGGAGCATTCAACTCACGCGGCATCACCGCGGCGCACCACGCTGTTTGGAAAATGAATGACTTGTCAGGCGCGCCAGCGGCGATCTGGCTTGGTGTTGCGGGCCCTACACCATCTCTCAGGCCGTCATCGACAACCAGCCGTCTGTACTCATCGAGCACTTCGTTGGAGCCTGGAGCCGGCCCAGTCCAGCCTTGAAGCGAGAAAACTTCTCCATTCCACTCGCCATCATATGTTACAGACTCTTTGTCTCGGCCGAACCCAGAGGGGTGGGCGTCGTTGGCCACAGTACTGGAATGAGCAGCCGTTCTAGCGCGAGGCCGCGAAGCTGTGGCTGGCTGCCGCTTTTTTGTCCGCTCGTCATCGAAGAAGCTGAATCCTTGTTCGCCGCTGTTCATCAATTCCTCCGCATCCAAGTCTTCAGACGTGGAGAAGCCGTCTTCCATCGGGTCTGGTTCAAACTCTAAGGCGAGGTGTCTCAGACCCTGCAGTAGGCTGGGCCCGCGCCACGATGAAGACGCGCCAGCAGCCGCGTCCTGGATCGTGCGCTCCTGAATGGAGAGCAACTTGATGAAATTAATGAGCCTTGCAGCTAGCGGGCCAGATGAGCGGCGGGGGAGGCAAGTCAGGGTCAAGGATGCCAATCGGGGATTCATGTCTGGCACAAACACTTGGGGATACGCCATGTCGACTCGATAGAGGATCGAGGTCTCTGCTAGGTATACCTGCGCCATGGTTGACAAGCCATCAACTTCAAGTGTAGGCACGTGAGTGACAAGAGAGTGATGGATTCGAAGGACCCGGAGGTTGGATGAAAACACAGGGCGGAACAAATAAGCCGCACCGAGAATGCCATATAGATTGGCGGATTCGGGCCACCGATTAGATCCAGGGCTAGAAGCAGGCAGCAGTGGCATGGAGTCACAGGTAAAGTCCTCTAAATGTCCCGACGATATGCGTAGTAGCTTTTGGATGCCGAAAGACGACACCTTGGTGTTCGACAATCGCAAGTGGGTGATGCCGCGCGAGGTGCGAAAGGCGTCCACTTCCAGGTCTGTATCATCCTTTGAAAGAACACGGGCAGCGCTCTCGGCCAAGTCCTTGCGGATGGAAGACCTACCGTTGGACCGGAACGCGTGAAATTCCTGCGGTCCGGCGTTCGCCATATACACCGGAGCATCGACAAAGTGTCTCTCAGGGTGAGCAAACGTTCCGCTCCACTCCGACTCCTCGATAGTGAAGAACTGCCCATGCTCAGGGGTGCCGTGAGAAACGGGGACCACGTTGCCCTCGACACGAAAATAGGCATCGGAGCGAAGGCGTGCAGGGGCGATGCAACAGTCGCGCAGCTTCTGAATGACGGCGTCCGTGATCTTGTTGTCACTCAGGTCCAAGCTCCACAGTCGATGCAAAAACCTCCTGACGAGGGTGTTCAGCGTCGAGTCATCGATCTCCCGCCCCCTGACTTTCAAGATACGTAGATCAGGTACAAGCGTCGGCTGCAGCAGCGGCAAGATTGAGCCCGGCACGCCCGAGGCGTCGAGATAGACTAGCTTCTGGAGACAAGGCGAACTGAACAGGGTGTTCGGCAGGTAAAAAGGGCAGTCGGCAATGCTGAGCAGCCGTGGACGATGTTGCGGGGAAGAGAGCAGGGACCCAATCAGGAATCCTGGATCCAGGTCGGCTTGGCCGTCGAGCAAGATGGAGTCGACGTTGGGGAGGAGCTCCAGAGCCCGCTTGAAACTCTGTCCAAGGCTCTGATCGTCGTGGTAGGATGCAAAGTGGTACGCGTCTTTGGCAAAGTCTCTTGCGTCGAGAACGCGTACGAGAGCCCGGGTCGACGGGGCAACATGGCCGAGCTTGTTGAATACAAAGTGAAGCCACCACGTTAGGTCTGCCAAAATAGCAAACAGTATCAGTGATCGTTCCCTGGCAGCAGTTGCCACGGTAAGGTTACGGGGCGAGCGTTCAAAGACTCACCATCTCCGGGATCAAGCCCGGACAGCCGGACGGCAGCGAAGAGGTCCATCCAGAGCCGTGGCGCAAAGATGAGCCATGAGCGACGGCTCACGAGGCAAAGCGAACGGTAGTCGGCGAACTGGACATACGGCGCGACCAGCTCGAGCCAGTCCGGCCTCGTCGTAGCCTCCCGATAAGACGGCAGCGAGTCCATCACGGCCTCCGTGTCCACTGCAGCGCCGATCCGTCCGAGGAACAGGCAAGCAACCAGTAACGAGAAGGGGGCGTCGACGCAACGGTGGTATGTTGGTGAGCGATGAGGTGGAGCGCAGGTATCTATTCGTGGCATGCGTAGCTCGAGCGCACTGTTCTCTCCGGGGACCCTCGCATCTGGTTCTTTGCAGCGCCGGCGAGAATAGAAGTAAACAAAAGCAACAAGATGGAGAACGCCAGCACGATCCTGTACGTACCTGGCCGGCGACTGGGGTCGACCACCGGAAGAAGGGGGGGGAGTGTGCCGAGGACGCTCCAGACTTGGCTGCAGTCGAAAGCGGCGATTGCTTCTTTCGAGATGGAGCACTCGTCTCGTCGAGATGGAGGTTTGGTGATGGAGGCGCTGCTGCTTAGAGGCCCCTACTCGTGTCAGCTATCCTCTAGCTGCAGCGTGCTAATCGCGACGGGGTGACGGCACATGGGGAGACGCATGTGGAGGGGGGATGGAAAGATGGCAGCGAGGCGAGGCGAGGCGGCGAGGTTGCAGCGGGACGCAGACCCGCGGTGTGATTGGGGGCTGGCCAGGTTGCCCAGCGCGCCTCTGCAAACGGCAGTCGGGGTGATGGCCTGATGGAGAGTAGGCGATGACGTTGGCCTCAGGGTGGTTTTGGTAGGTCGGTCAGCGGCGAGGACGTTGGGCTGCGCGAAGAAGTGACAGGTCGAGTGCTGGCGTCGGAGTTTGCATCTATGGATGTCAGCCTCATCCACGAGGTGCAGCTCGCCGACCTCCACCTACCTATCCAGTGCGGTGCGAAGTGGCTAGCGGCTAAACAGCCGCTGCAATCGCTGCAAGAAGCAGCAGCCGGAGGCACAGATCCAGGCAGCGCCCCAGATGCGGCGGTGCCTGGCGCGTCCAACCTCGGGGGTCGCTCCAGCACTCCAGCGGGCCAAAAGACCCAGGCCCACTGTCCACCCGCTCGCCCCCGCTATGGCGCCAACACGGGCCGCCACAGCTGGGGCGCTGTGCGTCCATCCGCCCTCCCCACAACGCCCCAAAACGCCCCAAAGCCCCGCTGCAGCCGACCCAACACGCCTCGCCCCAGGGGTTTTACCTCAATCGGGGCCGCGCTCCACCCTCTGGAGCAACCCAGATCTGCCTCCCCAGCACTGCATCACCCCGAGTCTAAGCGTCCCGCACAGTGTTCCGAACCTGGGACGAGCCTTTGCAATGGGCAAACAATTAGACACGGTCTCTGCCTTGCACAGGCCCTGCTGCGATCCCATCCGATTCACACTGCCCGATTTGGGGTCCCTCCAGCTCCCGCCTCCCGCTGCCCAGTGTCCCGATCCGGAGCCCATCCATGCACCCACGCAGTGATCCTCGAACTCACATGGCCTGTTATGAACCACCAACCTAACATTGATAACGCCCATGGGACATAACAAGCAAATAAACAAACAAACAAAGAAACAAGCAAGCAAGCAACAGCCGTTGCACAGCGGCCGGATTCGTTCGCTCTTTCGTTCTTTCGTTCTCGAACC
The DNA here is from genome assembly GCA_000750105.3 of Tolypocladium sp. Sup5 PDA-1. Lineage (NCBI taxonomy): Eukaryota > Fungi > Ascomycota > Sordariomycetes > Hypocreales > Ophiocordycipitaceae > Tolypocladium > Tolypocladium sp. Sup5 PDA-1. The sequence goes on from JPHH03000077.1 coordinate 115,571, forward strand.
GGCGGACCAACGAACCTGTATCACCACCGTAGCACAAGCAACGCCGAGAAATCAACAACGGAAGCACCGCTCGCATCATCGCTCCGAAGGTGCCGGCGTCCGATCTGACGCACCGCTGTCACGTCAACGGTCACACGCAGACAACGAGAGGCGCAAGCCAACAACCAACAACTATCTCACCGCAACCGGGTGCTTGCAACTTCTTTTTTTATATTCTCTCTTGCCCCTCGATCTGTCACCGAACCAACAGAAAGGGGCAATGCAGCTCTTGCGTTTCTGCATCTTCGAGCCTGCGTGGCTGTTATCTTCCGAATCCTCCGTGAGCACCTACATGCAGCAGAAACCACCGCCACTGCTGCATCCCCAAGGGACAACTTGGCACTTTTTGCGACCCTGCATGTAGAAGTGCAACACTCTCACTGGAGGCCTGAACGCACCACTCACAGCTCACCTCGGGCCCCCATTTGCTCGCTCCTCACTATCGCCAGTCGTCGTCTTTCCCCTTTTCTTTTTGTTCGTTTCCGCGTGGAAGCGTGTGCGAGTGTGTCTGTATGTTTCTTCCTGTCACACTGCAACTGCACTGCACTGCACTGCACTGCACAGACCGTAAGCACGATCCCCAAAACAAAGACTCTCTGAGAGAAAAGCCATGCTTTTTCGCTGCACCAACCAGATCGCATACGCAGGTCACGTCGTAATAGAAACGTCCGTAGCACGAGAGAAAACTAAACGCACAGTCTGTAGATCCCCCGCCGTGGCGTCCGCCAACTGAGTGGTCGACTTTTGCCTTTGCCCATGTACCATGCCCTGGAAGAGCTGCATCCCCCAGAAGCAACAAGCGTTGGGACCCCATGCCGCCGTGCGACTAGGCGGCCAGTTCGTCTCTCCGCCCCAGGCTCAGGCTCCCAGCCACCCCTCTTCATTCGTTCCATCCGTTCCATCCGTTTTGGCCGTGGCAGGCAGATCTGAGACATCGCCCGAGCCCGTGGCCTGAGCTTGGGAGATGCGAGACACCCAAAAGTGACAAGGGGTGAGGGAAGTGACACAATCTGCCACATCTGCCCCGCCTCACTCTGACCGAGAGTCCAAGTTGCCAAGTGCTTGATCGTGTTTGCTCATCGTGTGGGTATGCCAGGAGCTGCCCTGTTCCGCGTTCCCAAGACTAGATTACAGTGTACGTAGTATACTACAATACAATACTTTGGTGCTCTCGAAAAATACACTTCAGCCCCTGCAGCACCCATTACCTCGTCCGAAGCCAGGTCCTTTTCCATATGCCATCGTCCCCTCCGTTAACCATGCTGTCCGTCGTGCGAACCTCGCCCTCCCGAGGTCCATCGGTTTGAATAATGAAAAATATGTTGCCGTAGAAATCCACCGCTCCCTCCTTGGGATATCACAAAAGTGGCCCACCCACGCAGTAAAGCCTCCTTCCCAGTTAAACCCAAACCCAGTGACGCCTGAACATGTAGTAATTAAGACAAGAAAAAAAACATCTGCTAGAAGAGAAAAGAAGAAAAGAGTCGACCATCCCGGATGCGGTTGAGTGATGTCAACTCCTGCGTTGGTACGGCCATGACCAACCGAGCCGTTGGTGAGAGTGATGGATGGTGGATAGTTGGTAGGTAAGGCTGCCGATGCAGCGGAAGGCGCGGGCCCTGAGCAAATACTCGGACCCTTCTCTCCTGTGCCTGTCTCTAGGCAGTCGTGTGTGTGAGTGCGAGTGTGCGAGTGTGGTCGTGTTTTGTGAGCGTATCCTCCGCAACTTGCTGCGTGTCTCGGGTCTGGCCCCACAAACGACGCCAAACCAGAGCACGCATCATCTCTCACCAGGCACCCAAAAGCAAAGCAGGCAGTTGAATCAGTACTCATCGCCCCGCTTCTCAGCTGTCTTTGACTTTGGTGGGGCTCGTCGCTTGCGGCTTCGCTCCTCTTGTTCGATCACTGGCACAGCGGCAGGGATGAACTCGACGCCGCGGTTCCGGCTGTTTGGACGGGCGTGCAGCTTGCGGTGGTTGTTGAGGTTGTCCTGGCGGTTGAACTGGTCCTTGCCGCAGAACTCGCAGGAGAAGCGGTTAGGGCCTTCACCATGGAAACTGGAGTGGCATTAGCTTCTGTGCTGTGAGAGAGAAGGGGTGGGAGACACTCACGTCTGCTTGTGGCGCTTGAGGTGCTCGTTGCGGCGGAAAGCCTTGTGGCACCCGGGGTAATCGCACTTGCACATGGCCCGACGGACGACGTCCACGGAAGCTCCATCGCTCTGTCCGGAAACCTTTCTTGACGCTCGGATCTGGGCTCTCTGAAGTTCTGTCGTCTTGCGCTGGATCTCGTGGACCATCATCTTGCGATGGGCGCGCAGGCGGCCAGGCGAAGGCGGGCAGTGCAGGTGGTATCGTTCCATGGGCGACACAGAGTGCCGCTCTATCTCCAGGGCCTCGAGGTCGTGAGGTGCCAGGCTCTTCTGAGGGAAGAAGGAGATGGGGCTGTCGTTGGCACATGACCACGTCGACGAGGACTCGGCCATCTCGGAGCCCGAGAGGCTGTGAGTGGGCGTCATCATGAAGGATGTTGGGCCCATGGCTGTCTGAGGCGACATGGTGTACATGGGATAGGGGCCAGAAGGTGTGACAGAGCCCATCGAGTGTTGTGAAGCCATGTTCATCTCCAACATGTGGTCGTAGTCGGGAGTGGCCATGCCGTCAATCTTCTTCATCGGCGTGCTGGGGAGACTGTTTGGGAATGGCATATGCTCAGGCTCTGGCTTGACAGCACCGAACATGTACTTGGACATGTTGTTGGAAGGAGACGTAAGCTCGACGGGGTGCGAGCCACCGAAGGTGCAAGCACTGTCAAACCCGAGGCTGAGTTCGTTTGGGGTCGATCGTCGCGAGGTAGGCGTGAACGGGTCGTAGGCCGAGGAGGCGGACGAGAAGCTGGTTCCAGTAGAAGGGCAGGACATGGCCTGGCTGCACATGCTGAAGCTGTCGTCCATGTCGAACCGGAAATCCGATTCGAATTGCATGATGGCGAATAAAGGAAGGGAATATCTTCAAAAGAAGATGGTGTAATAGATGATGAAGGATTCTTGTCGAGAACCAAGATAAGAGTTTGTGCAACTCAAGAAGCATGCACGACACACTTACACGATATGCCTCAGGATGTAGTAATGTAAAGCTTGGGTGTGAGAGGCAGGTGTGGTTCTGGTCGGGAATGCTTTTATTCACGAGGGACGCCCCTGAAGATATACCAGAGAGGAGGAATGAGCTGGTGGAGGAAGATGCCGACGGGCCTGAGACATCCAAGGTGCAGATCAACCCCGGCCGATCGTAAGACCTGGTGGTGCTGAGCAGGAGAGACGCCGAGAGACAGGTGGTGTGGTCCAGTGCCAGAGTGGAATGGACAAAGAGATAGGCGAAAGAGTCAATAGATCGGGATGGGTAGGGCGATCCAAGGAGGGCGGCGGCAAGGCGGGCAAGCGTTGGACTCCACCAGGACTATCGGTGGTAGTCCGTATAGATTGATGTTTTGGATATCCGGTGCTGTTTCTGAGTCCCCTCGACACTGTCAGCTCACAAGGAGAGGTAGAAAGGGAGCAGATCAGCCGGGCTAGTTATAGAGGAGTCCGCGACGACGAGAGGAGGCCGGCCGGGGCGTGGCATGGACCCATAGCTCCCATCCATCCCCATCGAGTTCATGGGCCAACGCTGAGCAAGCTCCATCCGGCCTGAGGGATCGAGGAGGCACCTCGGCCAGGGCGCTAGAGCCAACTGCATTTTTCCGAAAAGGAACAAACAAAGGCAGTGCGTGCGCCGGTTGTGTGTGAGCGAGTGTGTATAGTAGAGGCGTGCGCGACGTATCGAGGTCGGCCTAAGGTGTGGATGCTGAATTGGCCCGCTCGGTGGTGGATGGATGGATGGATGGAGGATGGAGGTGGATGGGGTGAGGTGGGAAAAAGGGAAAGAGAGGATACCGCCAACGGCGCCTGCTTCCCTCACAGCGGGAGGGGCGTGGGACAACGACTCCATCGCGCCCTCGGTCACCTCGCTGAGCTCTCCTCTCCCACCTGCACAGCACAGCGCCTCCATCCCAACCTGCCTACAGCATGTAGTCCTATCCCGGCATCAGACCCGTCAAGCCAAGCCAGTCGCCACAATGGGGGCTTGGGGCCCTTGGGGGGCCATGAGGCACGACGCATCTCGGCCGGCGGGTGGAACGGTACCTGCAAGCTCGCTCGACGCACGCCAGTGCACCACCGCGCCACACCACCTCCAAGCATCCCAGGTACCCACAGACTGCCAGGAACAGTGCCATGGCCCCAACTGGCCCACGCAGGCGCAGACGCAGTCGCAGCCGCAGCAGACGCAGCGCGCATCACTTTTGGCCATGGATGACGGGATGGTGATAGATCGGGTGGGGGCCCTGCTTGCCTGCATGCATGCATGAACGGTCGCTGCCGAGGCCCGCTCCCTCAGCTCTTCCCATCACTTGTCCGTCGCCCGCGCTCGCCAGTCGCAGGGCAGTGAATCAGCACCAGATCGGACGGGCAATAATTAAGGTACGTACCACAAGGCCAGGGCTCAGGGACCGAGGGTCCTAGGGCCTTGGCCCCCTCCCTCACCTTCCAGGCACAGAAACCTGCCGATGGAGCCATCGCCATCAACATCACCATTGTCACTGGCATGGGCACAGACGACAGACGACAGGCGGCATCCCACACAAGCGACCCCCGGGGGCATTCGCACACATGACATGGCGGCCACGGCGTTTCCGCTGCGGCCCTGCCAGCTTGCCCGCCTGCCCCGGCCCAGTCCATCCTACTCAGCTGGACATTGGACGTGGGTTGGTAACAGCTCATCGTCGTCCGTCAGCTAGCGGTACTCACTCGCCGCCGTGGAATGGGCGCTGTCCTGGAATGGAGAGATGGCAAATTTCCCCTCCAAAACATCGTTCGTGAGTGAGACAGCCATATCTCGCCGAGAGGAACCGAGGAGGGGGCACTGGTGGTCCAGTGACAGTCGTCCCGGGTGCTCACCAGAGCCGCGCCACTGCCCTCGCAACTGTGAAGAAAGGCGAGTGGGGTTGCGCGCAGCGAGCCCAAAGTCACTTGTCGACGGCGGACAGATGGGTGCTGCGCCGCTCTAGCGTTCTCGCCCACAGCGAGCGAGGCGACTTCTCGCAGTCCGTCTACTCCGGCCCCAGGAACCGGAAAAAGAAAAGAGAGTTTCGACCTCCTGTAGGTCTTACACAGCCAGAGGGCACTTGGGACGTGCCATCTCCCCTTCCAGGCAACCCGTTCAGGAACAAGGCAAGGGCAGCGGCACGTGGAATCGGGAAGAGGGAGTGATGAGAGTTGGAGTTGATGGAGATTCCCGTCTTCCCTCTCAGCTTTTCGGCCGGCCTGCGCGAGCCTCGAGCTTCCAGCTTTCCCCAGGTTCAACCGCCGGTGGGCTTACGCTGTCTGCCATTGACCTCCCCTGCTAGCCCAGCCTTGGCCGGGGGTGCTTGCGTGATGTCATTCCAAGACCTGGTCCTCCGTCTTCACACCACACCTGTGGTGGTCTGTGGATCGTGGATGATGGACACGACATCAAGCGACTGCCGTGGCTGAACAGCCCACAATTTATTAGGGCCATACGAGCCATTTCTTGAGATCCGAAGAAGCGAACCCTGGACTAGCGAAGTGTATTCCACGACGTTTTCTTGCCGAAGCCTCCAACACGAGGCTTGCCAGACAGCTTTCGGAAGGTCTAGGCACAGTCCGCTTCCTCGGCAGTTGGTGGCTTTGCAACCTCGACCCAACTCGCCGGTAGCGACTACAGCGTCCCTCTGCTTGGTACAAACAGCTCAATAAAATTTCTCACAGGTTCTGGGAAGCTCCGCCGGCAATGGCTACTTTGCTAGCTACATATCACTTACAGCAAGGTGGAAAGGCTTTGTCACATGCGCCAGGCTTGGCGTATTGAGTACATGAGCCGAGTCCAAACTGGGAAGCAGAGCTGCGGCGTGGCGGCTCAAAGCAAGGCGCCCGCGAAGCTCACACCGAAGAACAGGACCCCATTCGGAAAGCTGTCTTTTTTGACATGTCTCTTTCCCGCCCCTGGATGGCAAAATCCCCGGAGGTCCCCGTTCTAAATGGCATCAGCTCAGGGAAGCAGGGTTGCATTGGAGATAGCCGACAGTGCAAGGGTGGATCCCCTTGTTGCTTGGCCCTCGCCGACGTCCCACGTCCCGGCAATGCTGGAAGCCCCAGCTCGAAGCAGGCAGAGGGAGCTCCCGCAGCTTGATGCACTAACGCACGACCGACGGCCCTCTTTTCAACTTTCGACTCTGTATGCAGAGGTCAATTAAACAGCAGCTGCACGCCCTGCGGCTTGCGATGGGTCACCGTGGGGATGAGACCTGCCAACCAGCACGAGGGCTGCGATGCGTCCACAAGACGTCATGTGAAGACCAGAGTGAGTGCATGGGCTCTGCTTATCGCAGCGGGTGTTGTGCGTCTTGTCTTGGCCGTGCTTCTGCCAAACGACCACGATCCCTAGACGGATACGCACGTGAACTGGGATGGCCATAAACGTCCCGAGGGAGCGGCAAACAGAGCCAATACAACCCAACCGAGGGGAGGGATGAGAGGTAACGGCAGTCCCATCTCTCGGCGCAGAGCTCCGGTAGCTCTGCTGGTCCGTCGTCCGTTCTAATGCCGCCCGCACTCCCCCACTCAGCCACGGCGCCACCAGGTACGCAAGTCCATTCATTCATGCGGCCACCAGCCGTTGAACTTTAGCTCGCGTCTGATGGCGTCTGACGGCGTCTTCCGGCGCAACTCAGCGGTGCAACGGCCGGGCCAGAGCAGCTGGTCGTTCGGCATCCCAAAGGGTCATTGAATCACGACCACTGGCACCTTTACCCTGGAGTCTGTCCACCTCAACCTCAGTCTTACTACGGCTAATATGCATCTCCATTTACCCCGTTCACCTCTTGCAGATGTGACGAGTCCGCTGTCGTCGTCGATTCTCAGGCCATATGATGGAGTCCCACCATCTTGGCGACGAAGCGTCACCGGAGCGACAAATCCTCCTTCAGCTGGCTCGACCACCCCAAGACTCCTCGCAGGCGCTCGTCAACCCAGATACGAGTGATCAGTCATATCCGAGCACTAGTTTGCAGCAGTCAACCCCAGCAATCAGACAAAGGCCACTCCTCGCCGACTTGGGCACGCCGCATCAGCCTATGGTTGCTTTTTCTTTGTGCTTCCCGCATCTTGTCTGATGGAAGGGGTAGCCGATCTAAGTCTCCACCAAGGGGGGCACGTCGACAAGCAAGACCACCACCCCCGCCTGCTCTTCTCTTCTTGCATCTTGCATCGACGGACTCACAAGGGATAGGGAAACATGGCAATTTCATTCTGAGCCCGAAATCCCTTGAGGAACAACTGCATCCCTGGGTTAGGTACCCCACCCTGATCATACAACCACCCCTGGCTGGCTGCTGCTGTCAAGTTCAAATCTTTCCGGCTCTGTCACGCCACTCCCCCTCCTCCTCCCCTCGGCCCCTCTCCATCTGTCATGTACTAGCTGAATGGATATTAGCCCAGTAAGACACCATGAGGATGGCTCCCCTGTCCCTCTGCCGATTCTCGTCGACTCCAGGCTGCTTTACCCCTGGATCCGATCTCTTCCCTTTATTGGTCTTGAACCTTCTTTACCCTTTGACGGGTTGATGTCCGTTTCTCCGGCTTGCCTTTAGCAACTGGTATTGCAACTGGTGCGGGGGATCTAGCTCCGCAGTCGAAAGCTGCGACTCAGATTGGCTGCCCGGCTCTGTCATACTTATCTCTCGGCAAATATACCGAGATCCCAATGACCTGGTTATGGTGCCGCCTTCGACTGGCTTGGCCATCCCGGCCGATTGGTATTTTTCCCCCAGCGCGTTAGTCTCCTAGCTCGGCTTGCTTACCGCCGCCTGGGCATTTATGCGCTCGTTCGCTCCGCTGTCTGCGGCTGTCCCTGTGAATCCTGGGCCCGTGATATCCTCAGCCTTATACTCCGTACTTGGCTCTGGTAACGTACCAGAGCGAGCGGGCCGCTGAACTGGGGCCGATAGCCGTGTATACCGGGAAGCAGTGCGTGGCAGAACGGAGCATCGTCTGTTGAACTGTTCAACGTGGCGCCCTGGGCAATAGCTAAGGGACATATTCTTAGAACTCCAGTCTTATTGTGCTATTGGCCCGGGTGAACTGCTCGTTGCCTTTCGGCTGGTTCGACTTGGCATGCCGCGAACCCCTGTCCTTGTCAGTACGTCGAAAGTGCGGCTAAAAGCGGAAAGTTCCACGACTGGAGGCTATGCGCCTCTACACTGCCCAGACGCCAGGAATGCCCTGCTTTGAACCTGGTCAATATTCTCTCCACTACTCGTAGGTTCGTCAGTGTTTTCCATTTCAATCCACTCTTTGTGAGTGGTGACAGAAGGCATCACGAGCCTGAGAAATTCGTTTGCGGTGGTGGTTGTCGGTGTGGCTTTGCGAAAGGTATTGGAGTTGGACGTTAGCTCCTTGGTTCTTGCAAGGCGTCGCCATACGGGCAGCGACGGGAGTTGCTAATCCACTCGATAGGAAACAACCTGTTGGCGATGCTTGAGCCCTTTCGAAGATTTCTCACTGCGACATTTGCACAGAGTCGGGCTGAGTTAACGTTACCTCTCGATCACTTGGTGATTACAACGTGCCAGCATATATATGGGAAACACCTTTGAAATTGCTGAAACCCAGAGCTGAATCACGACAGCGTCCAGGCTGTCCTGGATATGCTCGCGAGCCTGGAGGGCTGTCAGCGAAGCATGGAGATGCCCTGTTGCCGCTGCCAAGGACGCCCGGGAGATCCCTTGGTGCCTGGAGTGTCGCTGCCGTTGACAGTTCGGGCGGGAGGGAGGCCACCGAAAACCTGCTCGCATACGGAGTAGTTTCCCCCCGAGGGCCAAGTCTCTAGCAGCAGAATCAGGGACAGAGTTGACCAAGCACAAAACGTCCCGTCGGATGTACGGAATATTGGCGTACGGTTCCCACATTTGCCGGGTACCCGTTTCGGTTGGGTATTACGGAGTACAGGTCCGTCCGGCCTCGCCGTGAACGCTCCACCAAACGGCCAGGGGTAATGGTCGTGCGAGATCCATCAAGGCTCGGCAGCTCCATCCATTCGACGAGGCGTCCAGTGCTGGTGTGCTCCAACTTTAGAAACCAACTCTGGGCAAATACAAACCCATACGCACTCGTATTGGCCTGTGCCCCAGCCCTGCGTTAATTATTAATTAGCCCTTCTGCCGGAAGTGGGCAGCGAGGTATGCATAGCGGGCGGCGAAGCTTGCGATGGAGCCTGCTCTCTCTCCCGTCGTCTTCGGAGGCAAGGGGCGTTGGCCGTTGGAACTTGGCAGGCACGCTCACGCCCACCAGCAGGCACGCGCCTTCGCTGGCATCTTGGCGTCTGTTTGCTTCCCATAAGAATGACAGTTTGGTTCACGCGGGCTACCTAGGCAAGGGTGGCCGAAACTCTCGTACGATCCACGACGGCCAAAAGCCCTCGAGCCCACTCTTTGCGGGCTCGGCCCGCTGTAGGTCGCTCTGGGGACTGCCTACTGCATACAACGTCCGGACGACGGACCACGGATGCGCAGCATGCAGGTTACAGAACGACTTCCCTCCCTCCGTCCCAGGAACCGGGAACGCCGGGCAGGGATGCGGCGCGGGAGTCCTCTTTCGTACGATTATCCCCGGCGGCGCCGCGGCCGGGACCCCCTCTGACTCCGCCGGGGTGGTCGATGGGCGATGCCCATTGCCCAGAGCAGGCCGGGATGCGGCGGATGCCAGACAATGGCCAGCCCAGCCCAGCCCGTCAGGGGGATTGAGTTTGAGCTCTTGTAGTCCGTACGGTGGCGCAGGGGTCTCTTTGTTCTCGGGCGCCCAGCAAAGTTGACGCATCACTAAAACGGTGGTGGGAGAGGTGCCAGTCAGTCCAGTCCAGCCAGCCAAGGACGCCAACGACTGCCGGGTCAGTGGGCGGGGGACACTCTTGTACTACAGTACTGCCTTGGGGCCTTGGAGACTCCATGGCCTATGGTTTAAAGTTTAATGGGACGCGCGCCAGCATGGGCCCCCTGGCCCTCAGAACTGCGACTATCGAGGATTAGCCCTGCAGCGTTCAGACGGTGGCTGCCCGCTTCCTGGGCTCGCTGAACTAGCCACTTTTGTGCTGACAAGTTGGATTCCGGCTTGCATACCTGGATCTGGCCGGCGGTGACGATGATGGCATTGATGGGATGGACTCGACAAGTGATCGCGGTCCCGTGCGCTGCTGACGAGGATCGGACGGTGTGCGATTAACAATAACACCGGGTTTCGATTTTGTACGGCCGAGAAATGGATTCAATGTTTATGCGTCACAAAGGATCTCTTCACCGTCGAAGGACGAGTCACGTTTGCAAGTTGGTCGTTGCGCCGGGGGAAGTTCGGGCCTCTCAGGGTTTCAGCTTTGCTGGGGTTTGTTTGTCTTTGACCTAATAGCTAGTCGACGATTGCCTCATCCGTGACTGCCGCGACCTCCTCGTCCACTTCCTGGAGGACTTCCTCCATCTCGGCCTCTGTTGCCTCTAGGCCTTCGGAGCTCATGAGCTTGTTGTCCTTATCCTCGGCTGCAACACCTGGTTAGCTGACTGTGGTTTTCGAAGAGCTGACAACAGCCTGCTCCAAAGCAAAGAGAGGAACGGGCATTACTTACTTCGTGGCTCAACAAGCAGGTTCTCTTGCACCTCGCAGTCCGTAAGGACCGAGTAGTCGCCGATGACGCACCGCTTGCCAAGTATGCATTTGCTGAGTTTGCACCCTTTGCCTACCACAACTCCTTCCATAAGTAGGCATTGAGTAAGCTTTGCGCCTTCTTGGATTTGGCAACCAGCTCCGACGACTGATTCCTTGATGGACGTCTTCTCTTCAACCGTCACATTCTCCGCAATGAGGCTATCTTGTTTAGTGATTGTTGTGCGGGGCTTCACACCCTCCGGATAGGCAATTTTCCTGGCGTGTGCGAATGGAGAAGCAGCCTCGGTCCCAGCCTCTTCTATAGACGGGACCTTGGCCAGCTGAAGCGAAATCGCTAGCAGCAGTTGCGCGGTATCGACGCGACGGATGAGGGGCGCAGTCTCATGGCTCTGTGCAGAGTGGATGTAGGCGAGGACGGGAGGTACCTCGGCCTCTGAAGACTTTGCTACTGAAGCGTCGCCTCGCTGGGCGTCCGCGGCCGTAGACTGTAGCAGAGCTTGCCTTTTGGATGTGTAGTGGCCGACCGGACTTGCATCCCGCGGCGAGGATATGCTCTCTGGCGTTGACTCATCGTCGTCGTCTGCAGGCTTGCCGTTGCACAACGTGTTGATGTGCAGCTTCTCGGCCAGCCCAGATTGCCACCCGGCCTTGGCCCACCAGCCAACGACATCCTCCCCGATGCTCTCCAGTTGATCATTCTCCTTGATGAAGTCTAGAATCCACTGCGGGAAGATGTAAATGTGCGCATCTCTGTGGGTGGTATACATCCGGACACGGGGGTTCGCTCTCAAGAGGCCATGGCGGATGGGCAGCGACTTTCGTTCCTCTGTGATGTCGTTGAGGGAATCTGTCGGAATGGAATACACCAGCTTCGACAGGTTAGGAAAGATAGATCCTTGAGGTGAAGCGGCAGGTGACGCAGGCAATGGCGTCGTGGCGATGAAGTCAGTCTCCTCCCCCTTTACTGGTGTCGTCGCCTTTGTGTTGTACCAGACTCCCAGCCCCCCGCTGTGGCGAGTCTGGTCGCCATTGTTGAACCCGTTGGTGCCCAGCACGTCGGTAAGGCTTGCCGACTTGACCATCCAAGCTTGAAGCAGCTTCTCTCCGGCAAGCTCACAGACAAGGTCACAAGGAAGAACGATAAAGTCTGCCTTGACCAGCTCTCGAATCTCCGACAACCGCAAAATCTCGGCCGTGCCAGTGTTTTGGTCAAGGCCAGCCGGCGCCAGAATGTCCGGCCGCGGCAACGGCAGGCCAGTGAGGACCGGGTTTGTCTTGAAAGCAGCGGTTAAAGCCTCCGAGGCAGAAGGAGGGCATACTAGGGTGATGTCTGCATGGTGTCAGCGCCGAACTCGATGACGAACCGATTTCGACTCGGCCAGAAGCCGGACAGATAGCCCCCGCCACCCATGGGTATCCGTGTGTGCTGGATATTGGCGACACTCAAGGCCCGGGGGGGGGGGGGGGGGGCCCCGAAAAGGAGAAGGGGGTTTAAACACCTTTTGGTGGCCCATTCGAAGAAAAA